>CAKNWT010303937.1:1563-12975 GCA_932066315.1 Andricus coriarius | reverse complement strand
TTGACTTTCCACAGTAAATGTCAACAGGAAATGGTTTGTAAATATGAGGTTTGTAATGAATCTTAGCTGAAGCTTCTCAAATCCCTTTTTTCTCCTGACTTGCTTAAGGAAATTCCATCCACTTTGATGATATCTTTGGTCCGATTCGGAAAACACTTTGGACTGGATTCGAGGACATCCTCTTCATTGGAAGACATATATCTCCAATAGGGTTGCAGAAATTCAACGTATTCTACCAGAGGCGTTTTGGCATCACGTACCTGGAGTAGATAATCCTGCGGATTGCGAATCTAGAGGCATAAAACCCGTTCGGTTGGAACACCATTTGCCAAGGTCTACTGAAACTATCGACCGTTCTGTTGATAGAGAGGAACGAGTCACCACACATTCCGCTCTAGTCCATCAGGAAACACCTTGGCAACTCTTAGCTCAGATGTACCAAACCTTTTGGAAAAGATGGTCGTCGGAGTACTTGCATGAACTTCAAGCTCGCCCTAAATGGCAGAAGCCAACACCTCCGGTCAAAAAAGGAGACCTAGTATTGGTTCTGCAGGAGAAAATTTCTCCTACTAAGTGGCCTCTGGCTCGGGTGATTCAGGTACATCCGGGTTCAGATGGTCATGTTCGTTCTGCAACTGTGAAGACGGCAACTGGTCTCTTACAAAGACGCGTTGTGAACATCGTTTCGCCACCAGTTTCTGTTTCAGATTCTACTGATGCTGCGCCATTGCAACCTTATCTTTTCTACAGGCATTGAAAGAGCAAGGGGATGGGGTCTACGTATAAGGACTCCAACCCGACCCGGGTCAGCCGCCATCGGTTTAGACCATAAGTATAGCGTCTTAGAACGCGAATGAGAAAAATTAAAAATATTGACCACTTGATTCGGCAATGTAATCTCTGAGCAAAGTGGTTTATTAGAGAGGCTTTCATCTTTAAATCAAAATCAAACCAGAAAAAGTCACACTGTCAATCGCGATGACCCCCCCCCCCTTCCTTCTTCACAAGTTTTGCGTAATCCAAGGTCTAAAGAGGTAGGCTATTTTTTGAATATACACGGCAATAGCGATTTCCCGGGATATTTGGCAGATAACGAATCAAATTTAGACGTCGTTCGGAACAATCGTCGCCGAAATACACACAACGCTCGTTTCGAGGGAAGTCGAAATGCAATCGAGACTTCGAGACTCTGGCCAATCCTCGATCCCTTGGCCGGAACAAACGAAATGTGTTCCTTGGAAAGGGAACTTAGACACGTGAATTTTGAGAATGAAGACTCTACGTTTCGGCCGAGAATCACAACCATGGATTCGGGATTTCCTCGCGACAATAATTATTCCCAAAGTAGAAACGTGAATAGTTTAGATTTAGGAGGTCAGCGCACAGTCCCGCGACTGATTAGAATTTTATTTGGCAAACCCAATGCCAAAGGTCAAATAGTCGACAGCGAGATTTATTTTGTTCAGAATAACGTTATCGCGAAATGACAAGTAGTGAGGGAAATTGTTCCCAAAATATTCAAGGAAATAGTCGAAGCAGCAGCCTTCCTCAGCCATATTCTTGCGTGTCGACAGCACAGAGAACGGGTTCGTTATTCTCCTGGCGTGGGAAGAACTCAAGCGATAGTGGCAGTCCTTCTCGAAATAATTGCAGTCAAAGTCGAAATACATCGTCGATTCTGAGCATTTCTGAGCATTTTCTATTGATTCTCAAGGATTATTTGAGTATCAGCGGGATACATAGGGACTTATTCGTTCCGTGTATGTCGAAAAGATTTAAGAGTCCGTACAGATCATTGTACCTCGTTAAAAAAAACTCGTGGCAAACGTGAAGACATATCTCGCGCGCTATCCGATATGAGTGGGGCGTTAAGAAAGACGATGCCGAACTTCTCCTCGAGGTCCATGACTTTAAACTCGTGAAGAACGAAACTCTCGATGAGTTCGCTTGTCATATTGGAGCGTATGCAGTATCCGCCGGAATTCAGAGAACAAGTGAAACAAATCTTAACGAGGTTAATTCCGCGACTCACTTTTGAGATTTTAAATTTATCTCTTCAAAACTATACCGAATTTTTGCATTATATTAGCGAGCATGACTATCTCTCCCAGAGATCAATTGAGTCGCGAAAGACGGGTCCGATGTCTAGCCCAATTGACTTGAATTATGTTCAAGGGAGGCTGCACTCGGTTGACGAACTCGTCGAGTATTCGGCAAGAGACCAATTGAAGTCATTAATAATAATGATTATATATATGATTATATTATCATAGTTAACCATAGAATCAACAACCATCATAAAGGCGAAGAACAAAATGGCAGCGATGGCCCTCATGTTCTTCAAATAGACTAACTGATTTTTGGATACTATTCTCATAAAGATTGCTTAGTAAAAGAGCCACCCAGGCTTTGTAGTTATTAACATAAGGTAAAATTAACATTGTTTAGGTTTAATTTATATAAGAGTCTAAAGAGGGTTGTTATCACGCAGTAGTTACATACATTTTTACGGTATCAATATCCTTTTCTTTTATCGTTTAACAACATCTTTTCACACCACAGTTTTTCAACGGATCTCCACGTTACGACATCCCCTGTAGCCGAAAATCAAGTTTTGGCTATAGCGTCTGTCTGTCTGTTTGAACCGAACCAATCGGCTTATTCCCTTTGGGTTTAGAAAATATTGCTCAAATTAAGCGAATCGTTTTGGCTCAGGGAAAATAAGGTGAGGGTACGCATTCGCAAAAAGTCGAAAAACAAATTTTAAAATGCATCACTCACACATATTTTTTTCTTCGATTGAATAATGTACATTGACTTTTTAATGCAACTGGAAATTATTTTGACTTGACTTGATTGCGTCCTCTTGGTTTGCTTGACGAACTTGCACCTTGAAGTCTTTTTGATGGAGGTAGAAGTCCTTTTTCGAAACTTTCACTTGTATATGGTCTTGGCCTACTTGAAACATGATCATATTTGCCATGAAAAATATTAGTTTCACCCGGTTCTATTGGGTGATTATACGGAATAAGTGACCTCAGTCGACCATACACTGGATAATTATTTCTGCCATATTCAATAACCCGTCTTCGATATTCATCAAATACTGGTACAAGTTCATTTCCGATATCCAATCCAAGACACCAACCGTTCTCGAATACTTTGGTATCAAGATCTCCTTTATTCAATGCATAAAGTGGAGTATTCGCATTCTATCTATAAAAAAGAAAACCTCTAGTGTCAGTAGGCGGAAGACGACTAAACATCTTGAACATTAAAGTATAATCAACTTCTGGCGTTGGATTTTTCCCTGTATCAGGCCGTCGAGATGATTCTGTAAGAACAAGTATAAATAAATATATGTCATCGTAAGGGGTCATCTAAAAATTACGTATTCCTTTTGAAATTTATTTACGCAGATGAACTTTCTACTGAAAACATTAAAAAAAATAATAAATCATTTCTATATTATTTTCTACGATTGAAACAACAACTACGCGTCCCATCAAAAAATAATTCATACCTAATTTGTAGATCTCTTTTGGGTGAACATAGTAGTTTTTTCATTTATTTCGTGGGTTATTCCGTTATTCCGTTTTTTAAAATTAAATTTTTTATTTTCGATGTTATTTTTTACGAACAAAACAAAAACTACGTGTCCTATCAAAAAGTTATTCATAAAATCAATTTTTTTTTGTGAAATCAGAACTACAATTTAACCAAACCACAACTTACACAACACACGCTTCAAAAGCTATTTCCAGTTCAGTTTCGATTACATCAAATAAAAATTGTTTTTCATTTCAATGACCATGACAAATTGTTACGAACCCGGAAAAACTTAAAAAGTTACTTCCTACAATAGGACGGATACCCTGGTAAGATTTTAAGCTTTATTGAAACAATAAGAAGGTCATTTTGCGAAACTTCTTATTAAGTAGCCCAGATCACCTCAAAAAACATGAAGTATTTAAAAGCTACTGCCTCCAAATGGAAAAACAAAAATTATGTATAAAAAGGTATTAACTTCGTGAATTTAGACAATTTTGGATATCTTTTGAATGGTTGTATAATCTTCTAAAATATTCTGTTAAAATTAAGTTGTCAAAATAAAAATCACTTTGAATTTTCTCAAGAATCTTTAGCAAATATTTGTGAATACTTTGAAAACCTTCATTCTTAAAAATGTTTTCAAGTTTTGAATTTCCAAATAATTATTTCCCAAATCCCGTGTATATTTTGTAAATGATTCTAATTTTTTCCTACTATCGAAACAATTTTGAAAACTAAAAAAAACGCCTTGAAATAATCCAGATTTATTTCGAAAATTTTATCAATCTTTTGGAATATTTTAGAATCTTTTCAAATTTGCTTCAAAAATAAATTTTTTTAAATAAAAGGTCATCTGAAGTTATCCCTGAAATCCTAGAAATCCGGATTCCGTTAAACAACAAAAAATTTAACACAATAGTTAAATCGTCAACAAAAAAATTAATTTTTATCTAAAGAAAAATTGTTTAGTACCGAAAGACAACAAATTTTAACTAAACTATGGAGAATCCTAGCCGAAAAGAACACTTTTCCACCAAATAATAGAATCTTCAAACCAAAGGGATGAACTTACAACAACAAAAAAAGGATGATTTATCAACAAAATTGTTTAGTTTTAAACAAAAAACCTAATTCTGCAATGAAAATATTGTGGTTCAACTGTTCATTTTCAATACTTAATTAAATATTTCTGAATAATTAAATTTAAATTAAATTATATTTCGTCGATATTACATCCTTTCCACCGGTCTAAATTGTTCTGTTTTAATTGTTCATGATTCGGGCATTCGTTGCGTTACTGTACATCGGAAGCGTAAATAGCTCTCTACCTCTGTCACGAATTAGGACACTATACACAAATTGTCCAAAACAACAAGAGAAATGCCAAAACCCCTCGCTAACTTCGTCTCGAAAGATTTTGAACATCGATCAACCTACAAATTTTTACGGCGTTGACTGTGATTTCAACAAAATAGGGTTCAATGATCTTAACCCCCCAGAGTTGCGGTTATTGAGCGAGATTTCTAGTGAGTCAGGTGACTGATGATGAAGTAGAGCATATCGTACATGCGAAACAGGAAACCATCCAAGAACAAGTCCAGCTAAACACAACTGGTGATCAGGATTGGTACGAGAATAAGCATAAGATCGTCAAAGATGAACCTGATAGATTTTCTGAATGGAAAATCGAGGATGATGATTTGTTTTATTATCGTCCGGATCACGAGAAAGCTCTCATTGACGACAAACGCTCGTAGAAATAAGTTATCAAACCCTCTGAAGTCACAACTTTCCTTCGCGAGAATCATAATATTCCGGAAGCTGCACACCTGGGTCGTGATGAAACGTTAGATAGGATTCGCCAAAATTATTATTGACTGGGTATGGCACAAGATGTCAAGTCCTCCATTAAAGAATGCGTATCACGCATCAAGGTTTAATGGAATCAAAGATCTTTGAAATGAAAATTGCATACCAGGCCCTTACAATCACCTTGGGTCCAATTATTATCTGTTCTCACCGTCGTTTCGCAAACGTGACCAAAAAAAAGGGAAACTCTATTCTAATTGTGCTTCAGGAGCTTAAATGTTTAGCGGAATCAAACACATAACTACCCCGTCAAGTAACCTCCACAGCAGTCCAGTCGAGCAATTCAGTCGAACCATCAAACCTATGATGTTTGCGTTCATTAGCTACAATCATAAAGAGTGGGATGAAAACTTTTCTAAAATTCAATTAGCTTATAACACCGTCCCACATTCCACTAGCAGAATGTTGCCATTCCGTTTGAATCACGAGCGGGAAGCGGTTGTCAGGCATGTGACTAAGTGTCTGGAAACGTTGAAAACTCCTCTATCAACGATAGAGATTAAAGTAGGAACTGAGGTTTATTATATAAATAAAAAGTTGAGCAACAAGTCTGAGGCATATTCCACAAAGTATGCAGACCAGCTACTGTTGAATTTGCAATCAAATACGGTAGAGTGGTTTGTAAAATACAATGTAACCGATCTAAAGATTCTGCGTCGAAGCTTGCGCGCTGAGTAAGTTATGTTTTCGGCGTCAGGACAATAACCTGTTTCTGACCAGTTAACAAAGTAATGGGATCAGCAAATTGAGATTTAGAACAGATTGTTCACCAAACCAGTGGATTTATTCCCATCGAGTCGACAGAAGATGATGCTTCTGTCAGTTCAAAGACACAGTCGACGACCCGTAGCGAAGAAGCCAGGATGCTTTTGGAGAAGATTAAAATGTCATCGCCTCCAGAACTTAAATTGACAAAACCTATCCTAGTGACAGAAGCCCAGGACCTGGCCGAGAACATCAAAAGGAACCGAGTGCCGAACGCCCGCTATCCTGTCGAGAAATCAGAGTACCATGTTCTGAGAATATACCTCGCACATTAAATTACATTCTACTTCTTTCTGACGGAGCGATCATTCTAAGGTAATCAGTTAGATGCACAGATTCGAAGCACGTCAAAAAGACAAATTTTTTACAAAAAAGTTGAAATACTAACCCAAAAATATGCATTTTCAACCAAAATGATTGAATTTTTAATTTAAAAAAAAAGAATTTTCAACAAGATAAATAAATTTTCAACTGAAAAAGATTAATTTTTTAATAAAAATGAAATAGCTACGTTATCAGTCAAAACAATTAATTTATAATAGAAAACAAAATTTCAACGAAATAGTTCCTTTTTTAACCAAACAATGAATTTTTAACTGCAATGATGAATCTTCAACCAAAAAGTTGAATTCTCAAGCAAATAGTTGAATTTTGAACCAATCAGATGAATTTTTAAATAATAAGATTAATTTTCTATACAACAAACGAATTTTTAATAAAATACATTAATTTTCAATCATCAAATAGTTGAATTTTCAACCAAAGGATGAAGTTTGTACTGAAAAGATTAGTTTTGAGCTAGAAAGACGAATTTTTAGACAATGCATGAATTATGAAGCAACTAGTTGTATAATAATCAAAAAAGATAAACTAGCAACACAAAATATATTATAGTGATATTTCAGCCAAAAATATGCTTATTTTTTAACAAAAGATCGAATTTTAAACAATAGAGACAAATTTGCAACCAAATAGTTGAATCGTAATCCAAAAGAGATTAATGATTATCCAAATAGTTTCATTTTTACCAAAAAAGGATCAAATTTCTACCAAAAGAGATGAAATAGACCAAACCAACTAGACGTACGTTTCAAATTTAAAAAATTTAAAAATTTGTGTGAAAATCTAAAATTGAAGAATCATTAGAAACATACATTTTTTTAAAAGTTAAATTTGTATGCCTTAAATAAAGTGAAAGTTTAAAAAGTGAAAGTTTAAATGCAATTGTTTCTTGACAATTGATATTCTTTCTAATTCGTATTGATACTACATTGAGATTTATAAAGGAACAAAACTTTACTACACAGAATAATTCCTTATGGCAATAGAATAACTAATTACTTGACATTATTTCTCTCATACACAAAAAATGGTGTGGAAGGTTTTTTTCACACAAAAATATTGTATGAAAAATAACAAAAAATAGATATAAAATTAAATTAAGAATTTTTAAACTAAATATACGTCACGGGAAAAAATGTTTTTTAACGAAGTATTTTTTCAATTGTTTATTGTTTTTGTTTTTCATCAATTGTACTTCGTTAAAATAAAACAATTTTTTATTAATACTGCAAGATTCATCAATAGTTTTTAATAGAATTTAATCAAATAAAATAAGTGTAAATTAAATGATTTTTATAATTTCACAACTTAGATAATAACCAATGAACAACGCTTCCACATGTAAAACTTCGTACCCACAAGATATTATGTACTTTTTCACATATTTAATAAAACTCACTGATGAGGGCCACCATTGTGTGCCGAAACGTTTAAAACAACCTAATTAGTTTCAATTCACCTGACCCTAAAGCCAATAACTTACATTAATAATTAATAATAATGCATATGATTGTATTATCATATTTACCCATAAAATCAACAAACATGACAAAGGCGAAGAAAAATATGCCAACAATATAATTTTTATGAAGATTGCTCAATACAAGAGTCATTCAGGCTGTGTAGTTATTAACATAAGGAAAAATTAACCTTATTTACGTTTAATTTAGATAAGAGATTAAACTGGTTTTTTATCACGCAGTAGTTACAAACATTGCTTACGGTATCAATTTCCTTTTCTTCAATCGTTTACCAAGATTTTTTACATTGTCATCATTTATGCTTCAGAAAGTATTAGGTTTGTCCAAAATTTCACAAAAAGTATTGGAGAAGAACTGAAGCTCCTTAAAATATCTATAATTGTTGTTCCAACTAATTTTTTACAGGAGTCCTTTTTGTGGTTTCCCTGAAAAAAAGTCCCAGAAAGTAATTACAGCTTTTTAAAAATCCTACAAAACTTCTTGTAGCCATATTTGGATAGGACTTTCAATTTTCGTTTCATTAATTGAACGTACTATGCAGAAAATCAAAAATTCAAATTTCTTGATAGGACTCATTTTGGTTTTGCTTATCGAAAATACTATCACAAAAAAATGGAAAGTTCCAATTTTTAGCAGAACGACGCAAAATATGGAGAAAAGTTTTTGGAGGGATTTTAGTATTTAAAAATTTCAACCAATTTGCTAAATTTTCAAAGTAGAAAGTCAAATATTCTACAAAATGGTTGAATGTTTAACCTAAAAATGTGAATTTTCACTAAGTCATGGCATTTTCGAAATAACAGATTGCTTGAAAAAAAATGATACATCTCCTTATTCCGTTTGGTTTTAGAACATATTCCTCAAACTAATCGAATCGTTTTGGCTCAGGGAAAATAAGGTGAGGATTGGCGTTCGCAAAAAGTCGAAAAACAAATTCTAAAATGCATTACACACATACATATATTTTTTAAATTAAATAATATACATTTACTTTTTAATGCAACTGGCAATTATCTTGATTTAATTGCGCCTCCTTCGTTTGTCTGAGTTCGTCAAGCGCCTTCTTGGTTCGCTTGACGAACTTGCACCTGGAAGTCTTCTTGATGGAGGTATAAGTCCTTTTTCGAAACTTTCAGTTGTATATGGTCTTGGCCTACTTGGAGCATGATTATATCGGCCATGAAAAATAGTATTTTGACCAGTTTCAATAAACTCATAATACAGAAAAAGTTTATCAAATCGATCAAGCAATGGATAGTTATTTCTGCCATGTGAAATAACCGGTTCACGATATTCATCATATACTTGTACAAATACATTGTCGACATTTAATCCAAGGCACCAACCGTTCTCTGTTACTTTTATTTCAAGATCTTCTGCAGTCACATCATGATATGGGGTCCAGGGATTAAATCTATAATAATGAAAACCTCTCGTGCCAGTGGCATCAAGACGATTAAACTCCTCGAACATTAAACTATAATCAGCGTCTCGGGCCGAACGTTTCCCTGTATCAGGCCCTCCAGATGAATCTGTAAGAACAAATATAAATGTGACGTGCGCCGAAGAAAGGGGGCTTACTCTAAAAAAATCGAAATAGTGGTTTTTACACCTTTTGATAGTTTTTGAGTTGCTCTTTTTAATGAAACCGTCGAAAAAAATTTGCGATTGTTATTATTGCTAATAATTGAGTTGTTAGGTACCCGAGAAATGGGGCTTTCGCTCGAGATGCCGTGAAACACCTCCCACCACTCACCACTACATCTCCGCGTCTCATCTACACCCCGTCCGTGAGTCGCGTCGCTATACGCGTGAGAATGTAGTGGTACGTGGAGAGGGAAGATTTCGTGAGTTTCCCTCTCTCCTAAAAGTCGCGTCTATCGGGTCGACTACGACCGCTTGCCCTGAAAAATCTCACTTTTCAGAGTAAGCCTCATTTCTTCGGCGCTCGTCACAAATGAATATATTTTTAATATATCGATTTTGTTTTCAATTTGGTCATCGTGCAAAAAATTTTCTACTTTCTTTTGGATTCTATTAAAATAATTTTCGAAATTAAAAGAAAAAAAATTTTAAATTTCCTATGAATCTATAGAAAATCTTTTCTTCGAAATCTTTAAAAATCGATTTTGTTTCAATTTTTATGAAATCTTTGCAAAACTTCTTCAAATTTCCATAACTAACACGACTTTTTTCTAAAATTTTGTACTCTTGCAAAATTGAAAAATTTTGCTTTAAAATTTTCTTAATTATTTTTTGAAATTTTAGAAAATCATTTTGTCTCCTGTAAGAGAAAAACACTTTACCAAAAAATATTCCACATGAAACATTATTCGAATCTTCCCAGGATTTTAAGAAGATTTTTTTATTCTCATGGAACGCGTCAAATGTTTAAAAAACCTTTTTTTCTTAAATTAAAAAAATTCTTTATTCTTTCTTAACTTTCTTGAAATTATTTCAAGTTTGAAATTATTTTTCAATTTTCCTTGAAATTAATATTTTTAAATAAAAAACCATATGCAGTTTTACCAGGAATCTTTAAAAGAAAACTCTTTCATTGTGTTGAAAGCTTTCAAAACTCTTAAAAAGCTCCTTTTTTCGAAGTCATCAAGAATCTACATTTTGTTTTCAATTTCTTGAAATTATTTCGGAAATTGTTCAAAAAATTGGCTTAAGATCTTCCAGATTAAATTTTAGAAATATTTTGAAACAATTTTCTATTTTATCTTGAAACTAATTTTTCAAATTAAAAATTCATTTTTTGAAAAATTAAAAAAATTTGTAATCTTACAAAATTCAAAATTTTTGCTTTTAAATTTAGAATTTGTCCCATAATCCTTTAAAAATGTACACTTTTTTCGAAATTTTATTCTCTTGAAACCTTTCAAAAAAGCTTCTTTCTTCGAAATCAGAGTATCCAGAGAATTGAAAGAATTTCAGGAATTCAGTACAAGGTGATGAATTTTTGCTTAAAAAATAAATTAATGTTTTTCAATCAATAAAGAATGTGAATTTTTGAATGAAAACGTCAGTTTTGTGTCAAAATTGAAATAGCTGGATTTTCTGTCAAAATAAAATTCATTATTAACAGAAAACAAAAAATTTCAACAAAATAGTCAAATTTCTATCCAATCAGATACATTTTCAAACAATAAGATTACATTTTTATCAAAATAGTACAATTTTCTGCAGAAAAGTTAAAAATTAAATTTTGGGTTAAAATAAGAAACACTAATTTTAACCAAGAAGATTAATTTTATATTTAAAAAATTAATTTTTAATGAAATACATAAATTATAAACAAAATTTTTAATTTTCAATTATTTTTTCAACCCAGTAGTTATATTTTCAATCAAAGATGGAAAAGCGAAATTATCAAATAAAAAAATTAATTTTTAACAAA
>CAKNWT010303927.1:0-15230 GCA_932066315.1 Andricus coriarius | reverse complement strand
CCATACTGGTATCGTGGCACTCCATCAGCACGTCTCTCAGTCGATCCGTCCGCTCAAAAGTATTAAATTTTGATGGACCATCACATTGACTCTGCCTAGATTGGCTTCGATTGTTTTGAACCGTACTTACTACAACTATCGTTGGTGTTGTCTTTGTAGTTCCCACGAGCAGCTAGGGAAATGGTTCCTCCAACCTTACAGAGCCGCACATCCAAGTATAAGTCTGCATACTCTAAGAGGTCATCCGGTATCCCTGAGTCACCGTTTAACACACCTCATCCATGTACCATTCAGCTTAAAATCGAAACTGAAACTATGATAAAGACATCGAACGCGTCCTCGGGTTGCGGATAGAGTGTACCTGTACCAAGGGTTTCTGCTGAATATGGTTACAATAATTAATAAGCGCTCGCGGACAATTGTCCAGGTAGACCCCGTAGGAATAACCTCCAAGCGGAGGTATAACCACCGTGCCGAAAGCTGAATGGCACCCAGCCTGATACAGTGACTATCGGATACCGCGCGACCACTCAGAGTATGCAGCCTTATCCTTGCATGAGGGGCTCTACAAGGACGGAGAAACTATTTCCCTTGCTGCTCGTAGTAAAAGCCTAGCAACGTAGTACAACGTAGTAACACACTAGAGTTCGTGGCGCTGAAAATAATGTAGATGGAAACACGACGACGAAGCTCACAGTGAGTGGACAAGAATAGTCAAGGAAGGTGCCAGAAACACCCAAAGTATGAACAAGCCGCAGACGAAGATGAGGAAGCGACATTAGGAACAACGACGGAAAACAAGGACCTCCTGAGAGATGATCGTGATTTCAGGACAAGAAGGAATATTGAGATGCAGGTTCCTCCTAAGCCCAAGATCTGGCTGAAATGCATACCTCCCTTCGTGAGGATATCTCAGAACACTTCTGGATCTCTGGACCATCAGTTGTTGATGGTTCAAAAGACCAAAAGACGCTTGCACCAACTGAAAAAGAAGATTGGATGGACAAGGTAGAATGCGCCTTCAATATGTGATTGACTACATAACAAATGGTAAACCGTTCACGAAAAGGGTTCGAAAGTTCGCCCAAGGACTAAGAATCTACAATCCCACACTAGAAAAGTTTACTTCAACACTCCAACATCTCGCCGGATATTCACCCCATATTGAAAGTCGCAAACCCCCATTCCGCAGCTGTCATAAGTGGCAGGATTGTTCGAAGAATTGGCCCTGTGTAGAGAGAGACGTACGAACAACGTGGCTCAAAAAACGTGTAGCAGGCTGCCGAGAGTATTTGCTAATTGACAGATGCATCTGCAAGGACGCACCAGTCCATCCCCGAGACCTGTTAATGGCCTGGATTGTCTGTCGGAAAGCTTTCTATTCAGCCTCTTATATACTTATCATCTGTCTCTTGGAAGGGTTAAAGGCTCATCCACACATAGTGTGATGCTTAGAGAGATTGATGCCCATTTGGAAAACTAGATTTACTATCTCATCTGGAAATTATCATTTTACAACGCAGAACTTCACGTTCCAGAGGGTTGTCCTTCAGGGCGATACCACGAGCCCTCTGCACTTTTGCATCACACTTCTGCCTTAATCTCTCGCACCACACGATTCTCGTGGATACCTCTGCGGCGACACTAACCATCGCAAGCATAAGGTCGCTCGTGTATTTTATATGGATGACCTGAAGATCTATGCTTCTGGTGCAATCAAACTTCAGCTTGCTTTAAATAACGTCAAGGATTGTACAGGAGAGATTGGTATGTACTTTGGATTGGGCAAGTATGCCAAGATTAATTTGAAGAAAGGAAAGATTACTGGCGTTCCCGATGACCCTCAGCTTGTGGAGTCTCTCCGAAGTAGACGCAAGCATTTTCTTCGACTGATTTGGTCTTCCAATCTGTCGGCGTTGAACAAGATGCCTGCGACTAACATACATTCCGTACCGGCTCTAATCTACTCGTTTGGGGTGGTTCAATGGACGAAAAACAACCTTACGGTCAAGGCGGGCACGGACTTCTGAATCTCCAATGTCTTCATAACCGAATTGTTCCGAGTACAGCACACATTGTTTCAAATGGCAGAGATCCTGTCCTAAAAATTATCAGGAAACACGAGATGATTGGCAAAGGTGCGTTCCTTTACAAAGCCGCGGAGCAGGTGGCCGAGAGCCTTGGCCTGAATTTTTAAATGGAAGTGAGGAAAGTGCACTAATCCATCTAGATGCCTCACTACTAAAAGCCGAAGTGAAGAAAGCAGAGGTTGAAAAATTCGGCCAACAGCTACTCGACAAGAAAATGCACCGAAACTTTCACAGAAATGTAGAAACTCAGTCCTTGCCGAAGGTACTAAAAACGCACGTCCACATCTAATACTGCATTCTATCTCTTTTAATTCCTTGAAACTGGTTGATTTTTTGTAATCAATTCTTTCTGGACTTTGTTCAGCAATAAAATATCCCTGTAGTGGACTTTTTTTTAAATTCAAATTAGATTTTAGAGAACATTTTTGGTCTCTCCTGAACAATCGGAAAAATGTGGGTTAATCCCTTACGGCGTGCCACCCTTCATTTATAAATTTTTATCATTTTTAACTGGCTCACTCCTCTTCTAAAACACGTTTCAAATCATTGTTAATGCTTATTTTATATTTTTTTGCACTTGTGTTTCCAATTTATACCAAAGTTTCTTGAAAGGATTGCGGTCGGGAGACTGCTAAGGAGTTTGAAGTACATGAGGAACATTAAATATAAGAAATTGTTGAGAAGAATAAGCCTTGTGTTTGGGATCCTTGTCCTGTTGAAAGTATTAATCGTCTGCAATTTCCAAGGTTTGTGTAATCTATTTCAGATTTTTTTTTTAATATATTAATGTATACATACTTGTTTATTGTACCCTCAAATATTTTTTAATCTTCCGAGCCTCGTAGCCGACACACAACCCCATGTAAACACTGACCCCCCCCCCCCGGGGGTTCAGGGGTGTGGGAAGATTTTGTGGATCGAGAACTTTACCTTCTTGTATCCAAACTAAATACCGTTCATTCCACCCAAATAAACTAAAGATACTGAACAGGTAAGCCTTCCCTGAGCAAGACTTCCCTGATCATCACTTCCCGAGTCAAATATTGAGAACGTCAAACAGTGGCCTCAAGTGGCAAGCGTTCCCCGGGCATCACTTCCTCAGTTAAATATTAAGAACATGACAATGTGGCCTCAAGTCGTAAGCCTTCACCGGGCATTGCTTCCCCAGTGAAACATTAGGGCCAAAAGATTATGGCATCCATGGACAAGTCTTCCCCAGGCAAGCCTTCCCCGTACATCTCTTCCTCAGTAAAATACTAAAACCATGATGTTGTGACGTCGACAGGCAAGCCTTCCCCAGGGAAGTGTTGCTCAGGGAAGGCTTGCATGTCGATGCCACAGTCTCATGGTTATAATATTTTACTGGGGAAGTGATGACCAGAAAAAGCTTGCCTGGCGAACACTTGTCTATGGATTCCATAGTCTCTTGATTTCAATATTTCACTCGGGAAGCGATGCCCGGGGCAGGCTTGCCACTTGAGGCCACAGTGTCATGTTCTTAATATTTGACTGGGAAAGTGATGCCTGGGGAAGTCTTGCCCAGGAAAGGCTTGCCTGTCGATGCCACAGTCTAGTGGTCTTAATATTTGACTGGGGAAGTGATGCCCGGGGAAGTCTTACCCAGAGAAGTATTGCCTGTCAATGCCACAGACTGATGTATTTAATATTTTACTAGGGAAAAGTTGCCCGGAGAAGGCTTGCCTGTGGAAGACTTGTCCGTAGATGCCATAGTCTCTTGGTCTTAATATTTCACTGGGGAAGTGATGCTCACAAAAGTCTTGCTTGGAAAAGCTTGCCCCTTGATGCCACGGTGGCATATTCATAATATTCGACTAGGGAGGAGATGTCCACGGAAGGGCTTGCTTGGGGAAGACTTGCCTTTCAATAACCCCTGGTACGGGTTCTTATAATTTCACTGTGGAAATGATGCCCGGGTAAGTCTTACCCAGGGAGAGTTGCCCCTTGAGTTAACAGTGTCGAGTTCTTTATATATTACTAGGGAAGTGATGTGCGGGAAAGGTTTGCCCGTCGAAAGCTCTGTTTTAAGTACTTATTATTACACTGGGGATGTGATGTCTCGGGAATACTTGCCCATGGGAGCCTTTGATAGCAATAAGGAAAGAAATGCCCTGATCAGCCTCGCAGTGGGGGAAAGCGATGCCCATGGAAGCGATGCCCGTGGAAGCCTCTATCTTGGTGGAACTGATGCCTGGGAAAGCCACTATCTGGGTGGGAGAGATATCCGGGGAAGAAATTTTTTATAATTATATTGCCAATTATGCTTTCTGAAAAAATTGTACTACCCATCAATATTTGTTTATTTTATCGACTAATTATATAAATTTTTATTATAGGCGCTTTTAAACGTTTTCTGAAACGTATTTTTTATACATTTATATTTGTTTACTTTATAAACAAATTATATAAACAAATCCACACATATGGTGTCTGTATGCGAAAAGAAATCGTTTAGTCTTCTAAACTTGCTGACATTATATAGCCAATCATGTTTTATGAAAAAATGTGGCTATTTGTTCACTTTTTAAACAAATTATAGAAACAAATGCACATTTTAGGTGTTTTAAAATTAAAATAAATCGTTTTTTCTTCTAACCTGGCTGATATTATATTGCCAATGATGCTTTCTGAAAAAATGTTGCTATGCATTCATATCTGTTTATTTTATAAACAAATTATATAAAGAAATGTACATCTTGGGCGTTTTTAAGCGAAAAGAAAGCGTTTTTTCTCGTATTATTTCTTAAGCTATATTATCAATTATGTTTACCGAAAACATTTTTTCATTTGTCGCAATATATTCATTTTATAAACAAATTATATGAACCAATGTAAATTTCAGGCATTTGTGGACAAAAAGAAAGCGGTGTTCACCTTATTTATGTTGAGATAACAGAACAATAGCGGTATGCTTGTATTTTTATAAGTCCCTTGTTTTTCATTCATTATTATTGACGAGGTAATTTAAAACAAACGTAGAATACACGGAAAGAAAAGTTCTTTAAACTTTCTTGAGTTATTTCAAGAGTCGGGGATGAGAGCGAACCTTGAACAAATTTTCTATATTCTGTATAAATTTCATGATTTAATGTAGAACAAATCTGGATTAACACTACAAGAGTTCTGTAAACTTTATATTGAACTCCGATTTAAAAAAGTTCAATAAAATATATAGTGAAATTCATTGGAAAATGTTGAAGACTTTCGTAGAAATCACAATTGAGGTATGGAGAGTTTGTAATCACATCATTATAAGGTTTAAATACCTCAATTCAGTCAAATGTATAGAAAAATTCATGAAAAAATGTTTAAAAATCTTATAGAAATTCGATTCGAGGTATTGAGTGTTTGTGAACTACTTCAATATGATATCTATAGACCTTAGTTCTATATAATGTAGCTGCGCAGTCGCTACTATGCGCATGCAGCGACATTTTCTGAATCCCCCTGGCCAATGTGTTTAACAGATAACGCCGGTTAGTGAATAATAATTTATTAGTGAATTATAACTTATTTAAATTTATATAACTTTTATAAACTTCTTCTATATAGCTATATAACTTCTTATTAATCATGAATCTACTAGAACTTATAACCAAGAAATAATTTGCGATTAAAAATTTTTTCGGGATTTAAAATTTCCAAAATTATAAATATTTTAAAGTGATGATTAAAATTTTAAAAGCAAAAAACATGGTTAAGAAACGGGTCACAAAAATTTGTCACGCGACCCTGCTAAGCTGTAGCTTATATTTTAGATTTTTTGTTTAATACTCCGAGTTAAGTTAGCTGCGAGGGTTTGTTAGGAGATGCGAATGCGTAGGTAGGGGGTTCGAACCCACAGAGAATAAGAATTTTATTAGCGTGCGATTATTAATGTAGTGATTGTTTGCATAATAGTAAATAATTATGTAATTAAATATGTGAACAAATATTAAAGCATAATGATAATAATAATGACAATAAAGATTAATTTTTTTAGGCAGAAAATCGGTCATCATTTTATAGAACTGTTTTTAGATTTTCTAGAACTATTTTACGGTTTTCGCATACTGCCTTCTAACAGAGATTACGTCACCTCATTCTTTACATTTCGTAGCATTTTGTAACACATTTCGTAGAATAGTTCAATGCAATCTAAAACCAAGAAGATTTTAACTTTTATTAAAATACCCGTCGTATCCTCTACTATAGGACTAGTTCTATAAAATGTAATGAAATTTTTTTTTCCGTGTAAGTGATTCTTAAAAATGCTCGTATCCCTACCGTTATCGCATTCAGCTGTTACATCATATTGCCAGTGATATTTCTGATGAACTTTGGTTCAAATTTTAGTAATTTGCAAACATAGAGAAATCATTCAATTTACATACTCATATGTGAGAAGCATCAAGTTATGTGCCACACGCCTGCAATGTGTGGTTTTTATATAATTTGTTTATAAATTCCACACGGAGAAAATTTGGTTAGGAAACTTTACCAAACTTTTCAGTACAATTGGGATATATGGACCAAAAGGAGAATGTTTGACATTATTGTAATAATTTGTGACGTGCAAAAGGCTAAATAGTACATGGCAGTTCAGTAAACTTTATTAACGCAGATTAAAGTTTCCAAATGTAAGGTAAAGATTTTAAAAAGTAAACATTAATGCACGTGGTGAAATTATTAAAAACTATTCTGTCATACATTGAGGGAAAATTGGATAAAATTTCATATTAGTTAAGTAAAGTTTGCAAATGCAAAGTCAAGCATACTTTAAATAATGCAAGTTTAACGGTTCCCTTAAAATCGGTTATAGAATAACAAATTTCGGTGAATCTTTCTAAGTAAAAAATGTATTATTTATTCAAAAGTTTGGTAAAGTTTAAAATGAATTCTAGAGAAAGATTGATTTTGGATATGTTATTATTTCCTCCACATTGTATGAAAGATTATCCGCTGTGGACGATATTTTCATTTTTGCTACGTTAGACTTTATTCGACAGTTTGGTAAACCGAAAGTCGAGTCGCAGTCGCCCGGCATCTCCCACCACCTCCCTAATCTTGCAGGATCGTATACAAGTATTGAGCACCTCGAAGATATTTACCATTTTTTTCATTATGAATAAGGTGTTGAATTTTCAACCTATTTATAGTCCTTATTGGTATTTAGCATTTAATAATGAATATTAGTTTTACAATTGCAAAATAAAATTAGAGTTTATTTAAGAAGGTTAGTACAAAGTTGATTAATATGGATCGAAGTTGACTGCCTTGGCGAAAACCTCAGTGTGATGCCATTTCAGTGCGTTTTGCCATGTTAGTGCTTTTCCTACTAAATTTTTAGTTTTTTTCTTTCATTTGGTGGGATGAAAAAATTTTATTTCAATGAGAATAAAAAAGGTTTGACCTAAAAAAAATAATCCTATTCCGAGATAATCAAAATTGAAGTTCGCGGTATCAAAAAAAAAGAAAGTATATATTTTTGTTATTGCATCATTAAAATTTTACAAAATATCAATACTGGAAGGCTGAAAAAATTAATAATCCGTTAAAATTTGAACTTAAATTTTATTGAATTTTGATTTTAAATTATTGTGTCCATAAATGAGATTTCGAAAAAATCTTTCCACCACAACTCTTAATATAAAGTGATTTTGTAAAATTTTGTAATGATAACAGAAAATTCAATTTAAAAAATAAAAAATAAACCTTTTTTTAAACAATTTCTTAAGCTGAAATTGTTCATACAAAAAATTCAATAAAATTTTTTCATCCATTTTACGTTGCTATATAATTTTATTTTAAGAATTTTTTCGCTAAAACCTTTTTTTATATTTTTTAAGATATTTTTTTACCTCACAGTGTAATGAAGGTTTTCGTCAAATCTACATCGTAAAAATCTTTAAAAAATGTATGAATAATCATTTGACAACAATGTTTTTAATAATTTTATTGTTTTACTCAATGTAATTTTAAAAAATGTTATGTTTATAGAAATTTGTATGGAATTTGATGAATTATAATAACATTTTATATAATGTGTCCACTGCAGTATTACCCAAAGAGTATTTTCAATTGTGCATTGCGTACCTACAAGAAATGATGTAATTTTTAAGATTTGTCAAAGTTCAATATTTCGATTATTTTCAATTTATTTGACCCTAAAGCCAAAAGTGGACATATATATTCTCAAAGAAAGTCACAATTATTATATAATATTTGTATACAATATATGCTAAATGTTCGACGAAAAACACTAATATAACCTAAAGTTGTTCAAAATTCTAAGCTTAACTTTTAAGTCCTTTACACTTTTATTCATCACGTTTTTATTAAATATTATATAGTTAACTTTTTTATTTGATACATGACTTAATAAAAATAATTGTACTTATTATTTCCAAACAAAATAATTTCCATAAAAACGTGACGAATATAATTGTAAAGAAACTTTGAAGGAATGGAATGAGCTTTTGTAAATTAAAATGGAATTCAAATTACGTATTTTACCTAAAGCAGATGCAAAAACTGAAATAATTATGCAAATAACTACATGTTATAACCATGTGAATGCAATTTTTTTGAAAACACGTTTTATTGGCGTAAAAGTTCTCTAAAATTCTACCTGACATTGTGATGAAAGGATATATCCATATTCGAACCGATAGTAGTAGTAAATAGTTACAAACTACAAATAAATTAAATATTTTCTATACAAATAACAATGTGATAATGTAAAATCCATTTTTTAAAGAAATTACTTTCTCCATTTAATTTTTCACTTGTCAGCCTTCTATTTGTCTCGTAAAGCCTTTATAATCTTCCAGGTTAATGTTTTATGTTGAATGGGATTTTAGAAAATGAAAAACAAAAATCCATAGACTAGCACGGTTTCAACAGCAGTCGAATTTGAACGAGCTGTATCTCGAAAAATATTGACTTTGCCAAAAATTTGTTAATTGATATCTCTAAAGCTCCATCAAATCTCGAATGGACTTTCTCATTTTTTTTATCATTCCATTTTTGAAATGGTTTTTTCTCTCTCCTGAAAAGTTTATCCCGACGTACTTACATGGCTTTGCCGGCACACCCTTTATTTGTAGATCTAATTTTCGAAAAGATACAAAACAACTTTAAGTAATGAAAAGTCAAATAACGGAAATAGAGAATTAAAGAGCATCAATTTTAAAAGTGGTCAAAGAGAGAAAATAGAAAAAGTTAAGTAAATCACATCTTGTGTAAAGTTCTTTTATTTTTTATATTGACATATTTCATGAGCAATTGCCGTAAAGTTGACTATTTTTGACAATAAGATTTTCAAAAAAAACAAAATTTTCAGACCGCCTAAAATATTTTTTTTATATTAAGGATAAGCCGAGAGGGTATGAAAATATAAAACTAATAAAGCAAGGAACGTATTTGTGATGGACATGAATTTTACACAAAAGATGGTGTAAATATTATTTGACCATTATTCATTTTAAATTTGTAGCCTTGAATAGGTGCATAACAAGAAATTTTCCGTACTTTTTTAATTATGATTCCCAAACGAAGTCGTCCAAATTTAGAAACTTTATTAAATTGTGCTTTGATTTAATTTTAATACCTTACTCAGATAATATTAGAATCAAGTTATTATTAAAATAAAAAGTGGTAATTGAATAAGACTTAAAGTGGCAATTACAAAATACATATTTCAAAAAATATAGATCTTATAATATAAATATTTTTATAAAAACTTTAGTCACGGCACTGGTCGTTTCTTACAAGCGCTGAATCAATTCCACTAGTTAGTATATAAGAAAGTTCCAAATTTTATCTCTCAGCGTGAAGCGTGCGTTGCGTAGTTTCGTCGAAAGCATTTTATATGTATAGTATTATATTAGGTTTATTTATGTGTGTTTTATATGTGTTAAGTAGTTGTAGGTGTCGTGAGTGTATTTGCGACGAAATTGTATTCTGATTGGCTGTGACTGACTAATGTGTATGTACGTGTATGCTGGTCAATGTGTATAAGAGTTTTTTTTTGATTCACAGAACTTTACGTTTTACCAAACTGTCGGTCAAAGTTTCTCGAGCGTCCGTGATTCCTTCATGCCTTTTCTGTAAACCCTCTCACATTTTCTACCGATCCCTCGACCGCGTTTTACCCAATTGTTCAGTAATCTTTATCTAATGTTTAATATACTTTACATTTATATGCATTAGAATTTCAACTACGAAGTACGGTACTAACTAAAGTACAGTTCGGAAGATATTCCTATCAATTTGTCACACTTTGATGTTTGTGAATGAAGTATCACCGAATTTCGTTTTACCAAACTAGAAATGAAACTTTATCAAAGTGTCCATATGTCCCATGTTTACCCAACTGAGTTTCGTAAAGTTTCTGGAATTATTTTTCTCCGTGCATGAATTCCACTTTATCATAATTTTTTTCAAAGAACATCATTCACAATATAATTTCAACAAGACTAGATTAAAGAACAAATATTTCTGTCTATAAAGGACTAGAGCGTACATTTTGTTACCTTATTTGTTTATAAAACAAACAAATAGTGAGGCATAACAAAAGTTCTTCTAGATAGTCAGTATAGTTAAAAAAAATTTTTTTTAACGATTTCTTTCTGCCTACAAATATCTAACATGTACATTTATTTATATAATTTGTTTATAAAATAAACTATTAATCATGCTTGGCAACATTTCTCTATAGAACATCATTTGCTATATAATGTCAGCAAGATGAAAAGAAAAAACGATTTGATTTCGCTAAAAAACGCCATATATGTGAACTTGATCATATAATTTGTTTCTAAAATAAACAAATAATTATGCATAGCGAAATTGTTTCAGAAAACATTATTGGCAATATAATTTCAGGAAGGCCACGAAAAAACGATGCCTTTCTGCTCAAAAACGCCAAAAATGTGCATTTTTTTATGAAACAAGCAAATATAAATTTGTAGCAAAATTTTCTCAGAAAACATCATTGGTAATATAATTACAAACAGACTTTTTAAATACGATTTGTTTTTGCCTAATAATGTCTGCGATCTATATTTGTTACATTCTCATCCAGAGAAGGTATTATATTTGCGTAAAACTTAACCCCCCCGGTTTTTGTCAAATGTCCACGTTTTGAGACCCTCTGAACCCCGAGAAACCGGTTTTCACGAATGCGTCTGTTTTTCTGTGTTTGTATGGATGTATGTATGTATGCAAGTCGATTTTTAGTCTGTAAGCACGATAACTTTTGAAAGAATTGACAGACTGGATTAGGCTTTAGTATACTCTTCAAGTGTCCTAAAATGAAGGTCAGGTTCATTAGCCAGGCATTTTGAATGAAAATTCAAAATTTGAGTGCATTTTGGAAATTTTTCAGACAATTTTTTTTTAAATTTAAAAATTATATGTTCGGCTGTTCATAGTACTCGGGAATTCTAATAATTTATTTCCATGACATTTTTCGATGAAATAAAAATTTTCAGAGTTACAGCACTTTCAAAATCCAAAAGAAGAAACGAAAATTAACATTTTCAGCCAGACAACGCACCATGCGAAAAAAGTCAAACCAAAAAAATGTTACTTTATGCACGCCCTACAAGATTATCATAACGATATTTTGAATGTTTTTGAAAAATCGAAAATTCACATTTTTATTACACAAAAAATAATTCAAAATCCAAAATTTAATTTTACGGTCAAACCATGCAAGATAAGATAAATGATGATTGAACAAAAATTGTTCACTCAAAAAAGATCTAAAAAATTATTATTGGTCACTTTTTGACAGGATGTCTAGGTTTTGTTTTATTCGTAAAAAATAACATTAGCAGTGAAAAAATTTGCTCGGTGAATGGGCACATTCTCATTAAAACTTTGCTTATTTAATTTCTATTGCATCTCGTGTGTGGGTTTTCAGAAAAAAATGTTGTTTGTTCTCAATAGTATTTCTAACGATTACAACAATAAAAAAACCCATCATTAATGCTCATGGTACTTCAAAATTTCTGTTTTTACATTCTCATCCAGAGAATGTATTATATTTGTATAAAATTTGACCCCCCCCCCATTTTTTGTCAAATGTCCACGTTTTGAGACGCTCTGAACCCGAAAACCCGGTTTTTACGAATGCGTATGTCTGGCTGTGTGTATGGATGTATGTATGTATGCAGATTTTTAGTCTGTCAGCAGTTAGCACGATAAGTTTTGAAAGAATTGGCTGGTGACCTTCTCAGCATAAAACATCAACCAATTGCGACTCTCTCGGTTTCCAGTCCTTGCCCCCCCCCCCCCCCCCCCAATAAACAGAAGTTTTGGTGAGACTGGCGTAACAACTGGATTCTCCACCATACGTCGAATCACTAATTAGCTTGGACATGATTTGGACTCACAAAACAGATTTCGCGCATAAAAATGGGTGGGTGTACAATGTAAACAATGAGTAATACAACGAATAAAATAGCTTCGGAATAATAATGAAAAATGAAAATTTTAATTTTACGGTTAAGCGATGCAAGATACGACAATTGACGATTGAACAAAAATCGTGAACTCAAAAATGTTCTACACATTTTTTACGCGTTACTTTTTGATAGGATGTGTAGTTTTCGTTTTATTCGTAATTAATTTATTTTTCATCTCGCGTGTGGGTTTCCAAAATCGTTCAAAAATCTATCATATATGTGTTCCAAAAACGACTTAGATACTTTTTTTCTCCCCTTTTCAGATAGTTGGAAAAAATCTTTCTGATTGTATGTCCTTTTTATCTGAAGATCATAGAACATAACATATGGCTGTTGTGAAGCGCGACGACCAAATCGCGCGCCGTAAGCGCGTTCAAACTTTTGGGTTTCTATTACACGATGACCAGAAACGAGCGTGGACCGCGAGGTTTACATGATTTTTTAAGCAAATATCAAGCGCGAACCGCGAGTGTCTAGATGATTCTCATCAAGATACTCGCGCTTCGCGCTTGATATTAACACATTCTGTGTTCCTTGAGGTCGATAGAACCTTGAGTAAATTAGTTCTTGTTTTTATGTAAAGCTGACATAATTAAACCAAAAGCAGGTCATAACAATAGAGAGCACACGAAGTTGCGAGAACCTAGAGGAACCGAGCTTTATTTGATTGAGAATCATTAGATTCATATAAATGAGTTACAGTTCAATTCTAAAACAGTTATTCTAATAAATAAAAATAAAAAATAAAATTAAAGGTTGATGGTTGATTGTGAACATTACCCCAGAGGAGATGAACCGTGCTTACAACAAAAGCCAATAAAAAAAACCTTTGAACTATGTAATTATTTATGATGCTCATTCGTGAAACTTACTAACAAACATAAATTTTTTTTGATAGAATTTTTTTCTGGGTTATGAAGAATATTCAGCCAGGCATTCCTTATCTCACACACATCCGTACCTTCTCTTATACGTAAAAACCTTACAGTTTTTGAAAATTGACATTCTACTAAAAGGTGATACACAGGTTCTGCATTAAAAATATTCTCATGACAGTAGATACACTAACCATCAACATTCAAACTGCAGATTTTATTGTTTATTATAAGACTAGGTATGAACTTATTTATTAACCATAATTATGCTATAATCCTGATGAAACCGAGTGCTGTTCTTGACAGAGTTAAATATTTCTCAGATCCTTCTCGCAAGGATAATTGAGGATAAAGTATCAGAGCAGAGGACGTGTGGGCTCGCTGTAAATCTTCTAGATATAATATTTTATCATAAGCTTTTATCCATGCCGATTTATTCTTTTGAAGAGAGGCAAGAGCAAGAAATTCCCAATCGCCCTCTATCACAATCTTTTTAAATATACTTCTACCCTTGCGGGCCCAGTTGTATTTCTCTACGGTTGACAAGTCATATTTTAATCTATCCAGTTCTCTTAATCTTAAATAACATTTCTTCAGGTATCGATCGTCGGACATATTGAGAATTTTCCCTATCCAATTGAGAATTGACCGAAAAACTCTAACTGCAAGTTGTGATGCACCTATTTCTAATCTAAAAGCATATCCAGCAGTATTTTGTGGAACATGCAGGATTCTCTTATAAAAAGTGGTTTGAACTTTTCCGATAAAATCTAAATACCTCAGACTCCATATGCCCAGGCGGAAAAGTCGGACGTATGCCGGATCTTACGAACGGCATAGTACCGTGCCATTTGTAAACGAGGAGCAATGCTGTGCTGATCAACTGTACCGTGCCGAACGTTGGCGCGGTACTGGTTCAGTACTGCCCCAGTACTGAATCCAAGTGCTGGCTGGGAGCCGACTTAGGAGTTTTGCAGAGTGTTGGCGCAGTACTGGTTTCGTACTGGCCCAGTACTGAGTCCAAGTGCTGGCTGGAAGCCAAATTAAGGAAATTTGCCGAGCGTTGGCGCGGTACTGGTTCAGTACTGCCCCAGTTCTGAATGCAAGTGCTGGCTGGGAGCCGACTTACGAGTTCTGCCGAGTGTTGGAGCAGTACTGGGTTAGTACTGGCCCAGTACTGAGTCCAAGTACTGGCTGGAAGCCAAATTCAGGAGTTTTGCCGAGCGTTGGCGCGGTACTGGTTTAGTACTGCCCCAGTGTGAAATCCAAGTGTTAGCTAGAAGCCGACTTAGGAGTTCTGCCGAGTGACGGCGTAGTACTGGTTTGGTACTGCCCCAGTATGAAGTCCAAGTGTTGGCTAGAAGCCGACTTAAGAGTTCTGCCGAGTGTTGGCGTATTACTGGTTTAGTAATGGCCCAGTAGTGAATCCAAGTGCTGGCTGGAAGCCAAATTAAGGAGATTTGCCGAGCGTTGGCGTCGTACTGGTTTAGTACTGGCCCAGTAGTGAATCCAAGTGCTGGCTGGAAGCCAAATTACGGAGTTTTGCCGAGCGTTGGCGCGATACTGGTTTAGTACTGCCCCAGTGTGAAATCCAAGTGTTGGCCAGAAGCCGACTTAGGAGTTCTGCCGAGTGACGGCGTAGTAATGGTTTAGTACTGGCCGAGTGCTGAGTCCAAGTGCTGGCTGGAAGCCAAATTCAGGAGATTTGCCGAGCGTTGGCGCGGTACTGGTTCAGTACTGCCCCAGTACTGAATGCAAGTGCTGGCTGGGAGCCGACTTAGGAGTTCTGCCGA
>CAKNWT010303913.1:0-14162 GCA_932066315.1 Andricus coriarius | reverse complement strand
CCCGGGCTTTTCAAGGCTTGGAGAAGTGGGGACGGCACCTCTGAGGCAACCAAAGTCGCCTGCGGCCCAACTGGGCCCGAAACGGCAGCTTGCTAACGAGATTGTCACCCCTGCCAGGGTCAGGTGGGCCCTGAAGTCCTTCAGCCCTTACAAGTCTCCTGGCCCAGATGGCATCTATCTAGTCCTCTTGCAGAGGGCTGGGGAATCCATCATAGGGCCGCTAGTGAGACTTGCTAGGGCTAGTCATACGCTGGGACACGTCCCGGCGGCATGGAGAGGTACGAGAGTAGTCTTTATTCCGAAAGCAGGTAGGATCGGTTATACCTTACCCAAGGATTTCCGTCCCATCAGCCTAACATCTTTCCTACTAAAAACAGTGGAAAGACTTGTGGATAGATATATCCGCGATAAGGTCTTGTCAAGGAGGCCACTTCATAAAGAGCAACACGCCTATAGGGCTGGTCTATTAAGGCCGTGGCTGCCAAGGCGGCCTGGAGACTAAACTTGGTAAATGACAGAAGGATCTCGACAGCAGTGAAGATCCCGGTCGACATCGCGAGGAGGCCGACCCTGAACATGCCCAGGGACAAAACGGTCACTCGCTACCTCTTCGACAAGAAGTATCGAGTTAGCCTATCCACGAAAGAGGAATGGGTTAACGGCGACGCACACCTGCCCAGTGATGGAGACAACTGGTTTACAGATGGCTCCAGATGGCTCCACTGTTATACAATCTGAGATTATAGCCATACTTCAGTGCGCCTACAAGGCAAAGGAGTATGACAACAAAAGAAACATCCGCATCTGCTCAGATAGAGGGGCTGCTATATTGGCCTTGAAAGGAACAACGACCACGTCGCTATTAGTATGGGAGTGCTTTGAGGCACTAAATATGCTAGCGACGGAAAACCGAGTTACTCTGCTATGGATCCCTGGACACAGTGGTATCAAGGGCAATGAAATATCGGATAGGCTAGCCAAACTAGCAGCAAGAAGAAATTTTACTGGACCCGAGCCAGTTGTAGGTATTTCCAGTAGGTTAGTCACTGAAGAAATTAACAGTTGGCTGACTGAGGAACATCAGAATGAGTGGGATTTGGTCACTGGTTGCAGACAGGCCAAAACACTCTTGGGCTCAAAGCTCAATTTTAACCGAGCAAGGGAAATACTCAAGCTCGGGAGAAAAGAGATCAAAGTCCTAACAGAAATGTTTATAGGACATGGGAATCTCAGATATCACAGACATAAGATAGGGCTTGCGGAACGTCCTCTCTGTCGTCTGTGCGGAATGGAGGATGAGACAGCTATTCACATCCTTTGCCACTGCCCTGCGATTGCGGGGAAACGTCTAATACTTACTGGCAGTTACTGCATCAGTGAGTCGGACAAATCAGCCAACAGCGTGGCTGCCGTCCTCTCTCTATGGAGAGGGCTCTGGGGTCACGCTTAGGCTCACTAGGGGACGCAACGGGATTACCCAAGCGTCAGGGGCTGTTACGGTCTCAACCCAACTAATAATAATAATAATAATACTAGGAACTTAAAAATAAAAATTTATGTTTAAAAAAAATGCAAGCGTCTATCTGTATGTATACTTCATGGAACAGCATCCTTCACCTTAGACTGGAATCCTTGCTTCGAATTCGGATTCATTCAGATTGGACCCCTTGCTTCGATCTCGCGTTGAATCCGATTGATTTGGATTGGAACCCTAGCTTTGACCTCGAAATAGATCGGATTTAGTCGGATAGAAATCTTGGTTTAATTTCGGAATAGATCGGATTCTTTCTGATAGAAATCTTGTTTTGATTTCGGATTAGTTCAGATTCAGTCGAATAGAAATATTGGGTTTCATATCGAATTAGTTCTAATTCAGTCGGATTGGGATCCTTGTTTTAAAATCGGATTAGGTCGGATTCAATCGGATTATGATTCTTATTTCGACTTCGAATTATATCGGATAGGAATCCTTGTTTCAAAATCGGATTGGGTCCCATTCAGTCGGATAGAAATCTTGGTTTGACCTTAGATTAGGTCGGATACAGTCGGATTGGCATCCTTGTTTCGACTTCGAGTTAGATCGGATTAAATAAGATAGGAATGCTTAGACAGACACCGACGGATCTTTACGTTTCAGCACTCAGAAAGTCCAAAAATCAGATTTTTGGACTTTCTGAGTGCTGAAACGTAAAGATCCGTTAAAAACTAGAGATAGAAAATTAGAACGATTACATTACACACTCGTGAATGCGAATGTGAAAAATCACTATGCCATATGAGTAACCAAAGGAAGAAGAATGGAAAATCTTTGGTCGAATATTTTGAATTTCTCTACAACATGAAATTAAAAGTGGTAAAATGTAAAATATGTCGTTTAGAAGAAAAGGAAGAAGTTTCAATTAAAATGCCTGCAGGCAATGCAACAAGAGTAAAGTGCTATTCCAAAAAACTGAATATTAAAAAATATGAAGAAGGGTATCCATTATTTCTATCAGAAACTAAATTAATTTAAAAGAAATAAGTATAACTTAGTATAATTGATTACTAAAATCCTACGTTAATTTAGAGAATAAACACTTTTTCAGAAAACTTAAATTTCAGAACAATGATGTTGCTTTCATCTTTAAAATATAATGTTTTCAACTAAGCTTTTAGTTTCGTTCTGTTCTTTCAAATTTTTGATTACGAAGTATTGCAATATTATAATTAGGAAATATAGGTTATAAAATCTTGTTGAATTCTTTAACACATTTAGTTATTCTATGTTGAAAATGATTAAATACATTAAATTAAAATATTTCTGGATTGGTTAGACATGAAAATTTATCATACTTTTTACCAATTTAGAACAAGTATTTTATAAGATTTGAATTTCCATGACGATACTAAGTTTTTCAAGTACTAATTTTGTTACTTTTCGGTCAAATTTATACTTTTAAATTAGTAAACGATTTTGCACTATTTGCATTATTAATTTTTTAGTAATTCAAATGTTAAGAGGAAGAAACAAATTTTACAATATAGCCTGCTACTAATTTTTCTTAAATTTTAAGGCTGAATGCAGATTTGCAGATTAAATGCAGGTTAGCGGGTTGATTGTGAGTCTTCAGATCAACCCGCGAACCCGCCAGTCTGACATGACCCACGGGGTCAGGTTTTCTTGGGTTTTGCGCCCACCTAAAGAATTGAGAAAATTTGTATAACAAAATAAACGACTTTTCCATTTAAATTTTGACATTCTCCCATTTGTATTCCACAGACCTTTGATCAAAGGCAATTAAGCTAGAAGAGAGTCGACTGGATAGTAAAAGAGTATCTACCGTACAATTTTTTCGATGACGATAAAACCCAACATTATTTTCATTACATGAATCCACTGGAAAAAATGGCGTAAACGCAACAAACTCGAAATTCGATAGTAAAACGATTTACCAACATGCAAAAGTCCGTGTTGCGCATCATGCAAAACAATCAATCGAAAATTTCTTACACCGTCAACAGCTGGACTTCAATAATTACAGGTCGGTTTTATTACTCCATAACGATACATTTTATTGGTGATGATTTGGGTTTTGCAATCGCTCCTTATTGACTTCTGTCCGTTGAATGGTTAGCATACAGGCATGGACATCACTTCTGTTTTTTACAAAGTCGTTACGAATTATGATTTGGAAGGAAAGGTTTGAGGCATCACAGTAGACAATGCTTCTGCGAATACAACATGTATCAGAGAATTGTGTTTTTTGATGACCTTCGACTTTGAAAGTCAGCATTATCGAGTTGTGCCCATATTCTGAATATATCGCCATAGGATATGATGAAAGAATTAGAGCTTGAAGATAGTAGTATCAAGGCCCTCGCGGACCAGGTGAACGGTACGGATACACTGCAGCGTATAATTATAGTATCCTTTCTGTAACTTGCAAACAACTCAATAAAAATAGCAAGATGAACATTTAAATTGTTGCAATTATGATTCTATGTTAAAATTGCCGTTAGAAGGTTACGAAATAATTGCACTAGTTTTTTTGCAGCGTTAAACATTAAAAAAAATACAATACCTGTGTTTAGCGTCTGCTGAAGGTGAATTCAAACGCATCGTAGCGTATGTAAGTAGAATATGATACTTAATTGATTATGGATGCGCTTGATGTCACCTTCAGCAGACGTTAGTGACCGGCATTGTACTCTTTTCAATTGTTAACGCTGCAAAAAAAACTAATGCAATTACTCTATTACCTTCTAATGGCAATTTTTTTGTAGAATCATAATTGCAGGGGGAAGAAAACGAAAATCACGGAATTATGGAAATTGATGAAAATCCCGAAGAAAGCGTTAGCGATGATACAAACATTGAAGACATGGAAACAGCTGGTGACATTAAAGAACAGGCCAATAGTTGTAATACTGAAATTATTAAGCTAAGGACGCTGTTCACTAAATTAAGAAACTCCGAATAATGTAGAAACAAATTAAAGAGATGTTGCAAATAGTGCGAACCCAGCAAAAAAGATAGACTTGTTACAGATTGGGGCGAATTAACATTTTTGTAATAAGCGTGGATCCCATTTTCTGACTCGCTTAAACGAATTGAGACGCATTTAGATGAAGTGAGCAAGTGCGAATTGAATGCGTGGTCAAGGACAATTAAAAAAAAATAAAAAGTGCACTTCTTGAAATTCGCCGTGATGAAGTGAGGCTGATTCGAGTGTGTATTTTACTATCCCGAATTCAGACGCATTGACCAATGTTGAAGCGTTTGCGTGCTGACGCATTGGAGTGAATTCGCTGACTTCAAACTTTTGCACAGTATTTGTACGTATAGAAAGATTAAAAATTGAACTACCGTCTTCAAGAATTCACACGCATTGACACACAGGTCCAATTCGTCATTGTCGCAAAGCGGGATTTGCGGGGTATCTTAATCTTTTCAATCCAATTCGTATCAATACTTTCTTTTTTGCTAGGGAATCGGCTTTAGGTGTCCAATAATCGACTTTAATACCAGGTGGAACTCTAGTTTCGAAATGATTCAGTTGGCGCTTCAAATGAAAAAACCATTAGCTTTGCTGTGTCAAAATACCAAAAGTTTGAACCATTTGCTTCTCACTGAGTAAGAATCGTTGCCAAAACTCAATCAAATACCACATGTTCAATAGTTGACGAGTATAAAAACACTTTATTAAAAGATAAGTGTTCGAGAGAGTAAATTTGTAGCATACAAATTTGCGGTGAAGCCGCTCAATTGTGTCGATATGAACGTCTGAACTTAACCTGAAACTATACTATAGAACAATGAAACAGAGATTGGCGGGAGTGCCGCAAGAACCATGAAAAAAGACACTCCTTTAATAATAGCGCAAAAACAGATCAAAGCTCACAATGCGGAAAGTTTGAGTTTACCTTCCCTGGCGAACCGAATGAACTGAACGGATACGCTACAGCGTATCCCTAAAGTATCCACATCGTATCCTCTCCGTACCATGGAAGAAAAAACAAATGAAAAAAGGAAGATGAACATTTAACTTGTTGAAATTCGGATTCTACATGAAATTTTGCGTTAGAAGGTTACGGAATAATTGCAATAGTTTTTCTTGCAACGATAAAAACTTTAAAAAAATATAATACCTATTGACAACGTGGGTTAAAGGCGACTTCAAGCGTCCATAATCAAGCATCCATAATCGTTTAAGCAGTACTGCTTAAATAATTATGGATGCGCTTGAAGTCGCCTTCAGCCCACGTTGTCGATAGGTATTATATTTTTTTAAAGTTTTTATCGTTCCAAGAAAAACTATTGCAATTACTCCGTGACCTTTCAACGCAAAATTTCACGTATAATCCGAATTTCAACAAGTTAAATGTTCATCTTCCTTTTTTAATTTGTTTTTCTTCCATGATACGGAGAGGATACGATGTGGATACTTTATGGATACGCTATAGCGTATCCGTTCCGTTCATTCGGTCCGCTAGGGTGGATATGTCGTGTTCTATGTATGTATGTATGCATGTATATTTATTGCCTCTAAGAATACAAGATTCTGTGGCAAGGGAAGGCCACTATTACAATAATCGATCAATTAAGATAAATATCAAAATGAAAGAAAAGTTATAATATCATATGTACGAGGGTTGCCTTTTATATTTTGAGCCTAATAATGAAAAGACAATAATTGATCATCGAAAATGGCCTTATTGTTTTTCAAAGTATTCTCCCTGAAACTCAACACACTTTTGCATGCGCTTGAACCAATTTTCGAAACATGTTTTCCACTCCGATTGATCAACCGCTTCTTCAGGCGTCGAAAAACGTTGACCTCGTAATTTATTTTTTATGTATGGGAATAAAAAAAAGTCATTAGGTGCTAAGTCAGGGCTGTAGGCTGGATGACCCATCAATTCGATGTGTGAGAGCTCGCATTGTCGTAGTGGAGGATGAATCGTCTTCGGCGGCTGATTACCCTAATTTTTTCAAAGATCTCCGGTAAACAAATGGTTATATACCATTCCGAATTGACCGTCCGACGTTGCTCCAAGGGCATAGTTCCTACGTGGCCGGTTTTTCCAAAAAAACAGGCAACCATTTGCTTCGAAGTGCTTCGTGCGCTAACAACTTTTGTCGGATTTGGCTCATCTTGGAAGATCCACACAGTCGACTGCTGTTTAGTTTCAGGCTCATAAGCATAAATCCATGTTTCGTCACCTGTTACTATGTCATAGACATGCTTTGAATCACCGCGATCGAATTTTTTCAGCATTTGTTTTGACCAATCCACACGAGCCTTTTTTGAGCGATTGCCAAGTTATGTGGGATCCAACGGCAACAAATTTTTTTGACAGCCAAATGTTGATGTAAAATTGCTTGTACGCTGGTCCCACTAATGCCCAAGGATGCCTGAATCTCACGATAAGTCACATGACGATCTTGCATTATTAGTTCACGCACAGCGTCAATTTTTTCTGGGACAACGACTGATTTTGGGCGACCTTCACGACTTTCGTCACTGAGCGAACTGCGGCCACGATTAAATTCGTTGTACCAGCGTTTCACAGTGGCCAAGGATGGAGCTTCATCGTCTACTCTTGTCTTGATAATCCACGTCGAAAATCGTAAAAAATCATCGCACGAAAATGTTCACGATTCAATTCCATTTTTTCGCTGAGACAATATTTTCAAGTCACTGAAAACAATACAGGTCATGCTCAAGTGACAAAACGTTCTGAAGATGGTTATGGTTAAAACGGTCAAACTTTCAACTGGAATCGTCAAATGGCACCTGCAAATACTAGTATTCCCAAGGCTCAAAATATAAAAGGCAACCCTCGTATAATAGGTTGTTAGGTCGTACTAGTTGAGTTCGGGCAGTGTACTATTCGAATAGAGAGAAAGCTCTAATTTTGAAACATGTACTTACCCTGGCGGACCGACCGAACGCACGCATTACGCTGCAGCGTAATGCTAAAGTAATGCTAAAGTAATATGGCATTATAATTATTAAAAGAAGCAAAATAAATATGTAAACTGTTGAAATTATAACAATACGTTCAAATTTACGTTGAATGGTCATGCTGTAATTGCAAGAAGTTGTTTTTTCAGCGTTAAAAAATAATAAAAACAAAGTGGCTGTCATTGAAGTCGGGCCCCTGCATGCTGGCAACCCTCTTGAAGCCACCGGTAACAGACTGTAATGACAGCCAGATTATTTTTTCATTTTTTAATGCTGAGAAAGAAACTTGTTGCAATTACGGCATGGGCATTTAAGGTAACATTTAACGTATTATTATAATTGCAACATTTTACATATTTATTTTGTTTCTTTTATTAATTATAATGCCATATTACTTTAGCATTACCTTAGAATTATTTTAGCATTACCATGTAGCGTAATGCTTGCGTTCGGCCGGTCCGCCAGGGTATAAAGTTGTATATCGAGCGAAGCATTCCAGGGTTTATATTTGACAATAAGAAGTGAAGATTGTTCTCAGTTATTATACCAATGTTATGCAAGCAATGAAATCAAACGGACGAGTAGATTATACATTTGGCGAGAATGTGTAAAAGATCTTCATTTTCTCTTAGATTACATAACTGTCAAATCTGTTGTGGATCGATTACAGTTGTTCCAGCTTTAGAGGTCAGTAGATGAGCAGGGGCGCTTCTGGGCATAGATTCCTGTTACCGAAAGTTACCGACCTTCTAGAAGATTCAGAGTTGATGACATCATCGGTATTATTTTTTAGAGGCAGCAAAGGAATGTTGTTTGTCACTTGTTTATAAATTTCGAGCGACATTTTTTCCGAGAAGGGCATCCGGTGTTTAAGCGGCTCTTTCTTTGATATTGTTAATTTAGTTTTGATAGGAGAAATATGATGTTTGTTTTTGAGATCACATATCATATGTTAAGCTTCAGCTATCCATGGTATTGTACAACATGATGTGATGTTTGGCACTTGTTTTTAAATTTCGAGCGACATTTTTTCCAAGAACGGCATCCGGCAGTTAAACCGCTCTTTCTTTGATATTATCAATTTACGTTGTATAATTTTTTTTAAATAGTTCTTAGAATTTGAGGAGGTGACGTACACTGTAAAAAAAATCGATTGAATTTTACATCGCTGGATGAAGTAAATAAAAGGACCTTCGTGTGTCAGAGTAAGTTTACGAAATTTTGTAAAAATCCACCTAGCGATGAATTTTGCAATTACAGCTGTTGCGATATTTCAATTCGGTCGGTAATTTTACACACGAAAAAGTAAAATTCATTTAGTGAAAAAATAAAATAAAATAAAAATTATCATCAGGTGACAGGATTCGAACACTCGAAACTTGAACTTAGGACAATTTTATGGAGATTAAAGACACACAAGCCGGACACGTTACCACCTACCTAAAATACATAAGATACTATGGGTATTTTTTTGCAGTTCATATATTCTGTAACAAAAATATGAAATATACATTTTGAATAGCCGAATTTTTCCGTTGCAATAGCAGACAATGTTAAAGACAAAATAGGAATAACTAGAATTGTATCTATTTTTGTGTTGAAGCTGTCAACAAAGTTGAACGTAGTTGACAATTTCCTCGTATTAACCTCACAATGCTCCAAAATGAGAGGACGAACGCATCGATAAACAACGAAAACCAGAGACACTTGCATACTCACATATTATTTAATTAATTATTCTGAATTTTCAATTAATTATAAATCCAAAATCTTACAGTTTTTGTCAGGGTAAAATTAAAAAGCTCGATTTCATTTTCAATCTCAGGAATGCGATTTTACCGACCTATGGTATTTTTACACGCTGCGACTGAATTTTCCGTTCTGAACTTAAATTTCGTGCGAGGGAATGTGTAATTTTGTTTGTATCTTGTGTTTAATATTACACTGCTGTTCGAGGGTCCTTTTATTTACATCGATAGAGGTTGTAATTTCACACACTTTTGTAAAGTCACATAATGAGTTGTGTGAAATTTACAATGATGCAATATGTAATTTTACGAAACTTTGTAATTTTACACAAATCTTTTTTTACAGTGTACTATTTTTCTTAGGTTTTTACCAAGAATGGCATGTGCAAAATGGAATGTGGTGACAATAACAACTTTATTTGAAAACAAGTGGGGGTCTATATAAGGCGATATGCGACTAATTTTTTTCAGTTGACCGCTAACCATCAAGTAGATATCGTAGATGCCGAGCAGTGAAAAGAAAAGTGAACTTACTATTCGCATAAACACTCTTTTAACAAATATTAGAGAAGTGAAGCAGTTAATTGAAGAAAGAATAAAATTTCAAGATTTAACAAAAAGTTTGAAAAACTTCAGTTTAAGGGAAGGAAAATGAATGTTGCGAAACTCAACGAAGTTGGACAACCCCAGGATATCTTGCCAATGAAAAAATTGAAGGAATTGGAGATTGATAAAATCTACGTAGTTACTAACGTTAAAAGAGTGCAACCCCAATTCGGATCAAGAATTATTGTTTCTCTTGAAAATAAGTTTACCGTGTTTCTACCTGAGCGAATGATAAAAGTGTTTGATGAGGATATAAATTTGTTTGAGCAAATGAAAAATTTGTGTGAAAAAAATCTAGTGAAAATTAAATATTTGGGCGGATACTACAACATTATTGAATTTATCTGAAACTGAAAAATGTCATATCTACCAAAAAAACAAGTAATGCTGCGAACTACGTATAATTTGAATTCATTGTTTACGAAACAAATTATCGGGGGAGCAGAATTGGATAACAATGGAAACTTGACCGCGGTGGTGAAATTCATGTCGAGTCACCCTCGTGTCAACCTCTCCTTAAACCTTGAAGATTGGAAGATGCTTAAAAGTTATTTCAACATTATAACTAAATATTTCAACGGTGAAGAAGAAATAAAAGGATTAATCAACTGTGGAAATTTGTGCATACGCTTTGGATCTTTTTGCAACATCAATAAATTCATCACTTTAGAGTAAACTGTAAAGGAGAATTCCAGTCATCGACTCATGTCAAGAATTATCTACTATATCACTTCAAGGAATTAAAGATTTTATTGTGGAAATAGTTTCTGAATTTCTTCGATGCTAAAAAAGTGAAGTTTTCAGTGCAAAAAGTCTTGAATTATATGTGAAAAAAAATTATAAAAGTTTATTAAAAAAAGCATTTAAAAAATGTGCACTTTCAAAATATTTAGAATTTAAACGTTTATTGTTTAGAAATGATTACTTTTAACATACAAAATTTATCACAGAATGCGATTACAAAGAATTCTGGAGTAAAAACATAGAATTTTGCTTTATTTAATAAGAATAAAGTGGAAAGTGTTAATAAAATAAGTGTTTAAACTACTTCGATGTATCTTTTAATTTTTTTATACTCAACAGTTTTTATGTATTTTTATACCAATTTTTTAAATGTTTGTATACTTAAACGCTTTTTTCATACTCAAAAGCTTTTTATATATGCACACATTTTAATATTGAAATATATTAAATAAGATTAAATTTTACAGCCTGTTTTTTGGTGAATAGGTACTAAAAATAAAGAGAAAAAGACACATGTGTATGTTAATGTAAGGTTTTATTAATAAAATATAGGTATTCAGTGTACATTCTGTTTACAATTCATTTTTATTTATCCAACTATTATGAGAATCATCGAATCCTAACCATTTCACAAACAATTTATTTCCTTGTTTTCTAAGAACTTTTTCAACTAGATAAATGTCAGGATATTTAACTTTAGCAATTTAATATTCATAAAAGCTAGCAGAAATAGGATTTACCGTATAATCTTTGAAAATATACGTTCCTGGTTCAGTATTTTTGATATGACTAATTGTAAATATTTCAGTTGTCTAATTTGGAGTATAACCTTTTTCGAAAAAATGTTTTAATTTACTTATGCGGACTTTATCTCCAACTTTAAATTTTGATATCTTAAATAAACGCTTGACATTAAAGTTTTTCTTATATACTTTCAACAATAATTTTGTCTCGATTTGCTTAGTAACATCTTTGGGTTTTATTTTGATTGCTCTATGTTTGGAATCATTATAAGAAGAAACTAAATCTGTCAAAATATTTAACCACTTATAATTACCATGCAAACTGAATTTCATCCACATTTTATTTTTCAAAGTACGATTAAAACATTCACAAATTGATGCTTTTAAATTACTTAATGTAGAATACAAATTAATATTATGTTGCTTCATTAGATTTTCGAAATGTGAATTATAAAATTATTTGCCTCTATCAACTTGTAAATTTGTTGGTACGCGTCCTTTGTCGAATACAGATTTCATTGCGGCAGTCACATCTTTAGCATTCTTACTCCTCACAGGTACAGCCCAAGAAAATGTTGAAAATGTGTCAATTATTGTTAAGATATATTTGTGTCCATTGTTTTCCTTCTGATTAGGAAGTATTTCCACGAGATCAGCTTGCCACGTTTCATCAATGCCACGGATATCTACATGTCGACGAGGGTAGTTTTTCCTAGCAGGCTTATGCAGCTCTTTAACGACCTGCAGCTTCTCAGTATCCATTTTCAAGTGCGTTCAGTCTGACATCCAGCTGAGAAATGAGCTCTGCACTTTTAGATACTAGTTCTTGTATTGATTCTAAATCAGTTTTGAACTTTTTTAAACTTTTATTCATACGAGTTTCCACAACATCAACAATCATATTATTATTAACTATTTCAGTTCGTAAAGAAGCTATAATATCATATATAGTCTGCATATCTTGTTGTATCATATATTGAACCAGATTTAAATTTACTGCATCATTTAGATCTTTAGCTTCAGCCACATTACATAGTTTCTTGTATTCTATATCGTAATGACCGCCAGAGGTGAATTTGAATCCAATTCCAGGAGGACCACGACTCACCGTCTCCGCTCTCTTAAATTGACGTCCATACACATCGATACTCATTTTGCAAATGATGAAAAATCTTAAAAAGCAATGATTAATAAATAATTTCAGCTTCTCTCAATCCTTCTGTAATGGATATAATTTCGTTTGAGTGGTTATTATTTCCAGTTCTATGAGATGCTAATAGTAAGCGTAATCGGTCCACCAATTCATTTGTATCATCCCAATAAATGTAATCTAATTTATTATCCTCTGTGCCAATCATATATTTTGGAATTAAACCTTTACCCAATGTAGAGCGCTTTTTACTTTGTCTATTATTAGTTTTCATAGGTGAGACGGCAATTAGTTTTTTTTACAAAATCTGTGTATTTAAAAGATTTATTATCACGAACATCCCCATCAACTTTATAATGTTTTCGATGCACATTTGTTGAAATTACAATATTTTTATAATTTTCAAGGTCTTCATTATTTATAAGAGTACTATTCGGTATCTTTTTAAACAAAAGTTCAAGCAAACCTGCAGTCTTTGGATAGCTTACAGTACCTATATTGATATGATTTTTATTGAAACTTATTAAAGAATCTCCAATCATTCGTCTGTCTTTCGATAATTTTCGTACACCATAAACATTATCTATATGTCTCCTTCTTTCTTCTAACTTTTTAAGATAATCAATTGCGATATCATTTGATAAACAAGAAGCTGATGTTCCTAAATCTTCTCAAACCTCAGAATCATATGCTGACAGGAATGAAGTTTCATCATCTTCATCATTTTGCGCTTCATTTTCATTTTGAAAATCATCTTGCTAAAAATCCTCTTGAGCTTTATTCTTTTCTTCATGCATGCTTGTAGTCACTTTCTTAACATTCTCAAATCCATCAACTAATTTTTCCAGCGGTGTAACAATTGGCTTAAAAGTATTACTCAAGGTCTGCTCAACTGTTTCCTTATCTAATTTCAGTAATTTGTGCTTTCGACGAATTGCTTCACTAGCTTTAGCAATTTGCCGTAAAATGTCTTTTTGTTTATGAAAATCCTCATTATACGAAGACATGTTAATGCGATAGCGTTTTAATTGCGACTGTCTCTATTTGATGATTACATACTTATATATCATTTTTCTAGGCTAACAAAACAATCAAAACCTTTTCTGTATCTACATTCACTGTAAAAAATTTCTTGGGGAATTTTCCCCAAAATTGCGTTGACGCGAATTTCCACACACTTTGTGGTAATTTTCCCAAAGTTTAGTAGGGAAAATTCTCCAAGCATTCGTGTGGAATATTAACCAATAAGTGGTGAATTTTCCCCATGATTTGATGGGGGTAATTCCCTATGCTATTGTGAAATAATACCTAAAATTTCGGAAATTTTCCCGGCATTTATGTAGGGAAAATTCGCCAACATTTATGGAATATTGCTTAAAACTTTTTGTATATTAACACTCATTATATAGAGAAATCTCCCTAAACCTTTCTATAATATTAACCAAAAAGTGGTGAATTTTCCCCAAAATTGATGGGAAAGATCCTTATGTTATTCTGTAGTGATTTAAAATTTCGGGTATCTCCCGAAATTTATGTTGGCGAAATTCGCGAAAATTTGGGCAATACTAATAAAAAAAGCAATGAAGGAACCGCCTTGTTGATCATCATGTTGTTCATCATGGTTGCCTCTGCGCCTTCTCCTTTCTCCTTACCTCTGTGCCTCTGTTAGAGCAGAGGTTAGCAGAAATGTTTTATTCGTATAATTTCAAGAAATTGAAAAAAA
>CAKNWT010303911.1:290-16993 GCA_932066315.1 Andricus coriarius | reverse complement strand
ACAAATATCCTACGCCTGCCTTTGATGATAATTACCGTACAATTCTGCCATAGACATTTTGTATCAGAGAAACCTTCAGCAAGCGAATCACTCAATCAAGTATTCTGAAATAAGATAAAAAACAATCTGAGTCACGTTAAAAGTTGACGACAAAGTCCTACACTCGTTTTACTAATCACTAATTGCAAACTGAAAGGCCTAGTAGTAACGTACATTTGGATTACTCAAGTGTATTCATGATTATTCAAATGAAACATGTGATTAATCCCATAAAACTGTGGCTTACTAGGTTCTTCAATTTGACAGTAGATCTGTTCAACAATGAATACCTACAATACCTGCAATCCCAGTTAGGAATAATTTTCGTCACCAGTATTAGGAGGCTTTACATTTATCTTGTCCGAATCGCGATTAGAAAAATCAAAATCAAATAAAAGGAAGGATCTAGGAGGTGCGCCTAACTTTCATTGTGATGCTGGGTCCTAACACCGCCGCAATCGAACACATGTTTGAAGAGAAATGGTAAGGATGTATTCTCACACGCTCTGCCTGTGTTTGCTCGCTCAGTCCGCTAATTAAAAGTATCCGCAACTCTCTGAGATGCTAAGTAGTTGTCAATTAACGATATTTTTACTTATGACGATTAGACAAACTTATCTTGCATTTTTTTCAAGCAAGTGTAAGGCCCTGAGAGACAATAAGAAGAGCTTTTTGACTCAAGTTACTCACCGACCGTCTATCAGAAGTGAAGTTTCTTAGAGGCGTGCAAAATGGATTGCATCTTGAAGCTGGAAAGATAGTAGCAGATGTTTTTTTACCTACAACGTTATACCTTTTTGAAAAATGGCAAACTATCTTAAGATTACTGAATAAGGTAAGCAGGAGCAGCGCCGACCAGTTAACAGTCAATGATTTTTTTAAAGTTAAGAAGATATAAAATTGATCCATTTTTTTTTATTTCGAGTCCTACATTATTATATATAATATTTCTATAAGTATTAATTACACGAATAAAGCAATAATCTTATAATTTAACTATTTATAACAAGCTGTATTTTGTCGGCTTTGCCCCACACCGGAGGGCAAAGCCGACCGCTGCTTTTTATAAAGATCAAAACATTTGAAGATGGGAAAAAATGATCATTCGCGTGTGTGGTATTTTGTGTACTGGAAAAATTACATTTAAACATATCCAGCAAGAAAAATAAGTTATTTTTAATAAAAATAGTGATAGCTGTGATATAACCTCTTATTCGTTGACATTTCGCTTGAGACGGACTACGGGCAAAGATTTCTACCGTACGGACCGGATTGAAAATAATAATAATCAATAGTTTTTTGCATGTAGCCCAGAAGATAAGTGGCTGTTCTACATTAACGATCACTTATCACAACGGAAGCACTTTTAAACTATTATTTTCGTCGGGCTTGCTCCCCTGGTGAGGCCTCAATTCCTTACGATATTGAATATACTTTGGAGTTGAATTACGTTCAATGATTATAATGAAATAATGTGATATTGTTTTATCTGTCAAAATAACAAATTTCTATACTGTAAGTATTGCCAAAGTTTTGTCAAAACTGTTTTCTGCATAATATTTCTTTTACAACGTCAATTTTCAAGCTTTTGGTAAGTATCACTATCTCTTCAATAAAATAGATTTATTTAATGCAAAGAAGAATTAAAATTGTTAAATAATAATTCTTAAATAATAGATAATTTCCCTATCTAGGAAGGAAAGGATAATGAGAAAACACATATTGTCATACGATTAAAAAACATATTTATTATACGATTGAAAAATTGCAAACGAAAATGATTTCATTACATTTTTACACTTATCTTAACTCTGTAGTTGAATGTGATTCTTTTTAGGACATTCGTACGTACACGAGAATTCAAGTATCTTAATAAAACGCCACTAATATCATGATATACATATATAAATTATCTCAGAAAGTTCGGGCAAATTTTCAGTACTACAATAAGCAGTTAGTAACGTTACAATTTCACACACAGAAATGTCGACTAAGCCACACTAAGTCTGTGGACATACTAACGGATTCGTCTGCACACATGCCACGTGGCGAAACAATTACTTGGTCCTGATCAAGAAATTGAATGTCATCATTAGAGTTCTCCATTTTTCAATAAGACCAGGTACCTCGGCTTGCATGTTTGTGAGGAGTTGCGTGTCCAGTATTAAGAGATATTATAATATTTTTATTGTGATCAAAAAATTAAGTATGTTGTAAAAGTTTGTCCATTTAAAAATAAGAGGAGGTATCACTTTTTCTATGTTAGGAAGGAATTGCGTCATCAGTTTTATGTGGCGTCATAATTCTTTGATCTTTATCAAGAACTCAAATGTCTTCAGTAAAGTTCTTACTTTATAATGATAGGAGGTGCCTCGTCTTCCAAGTTATGAACGGACAGCGTCTCCAGCATTAAAATGCGTTACAGTTTTCTAGTCCTAATCGAGAAATGGTATATCTTTAATAGCCCGTCCATTTTACGCTGAGAGGAGGTATGTCGTCTTTCAAGTTAGGAAGGAATTGCATCTCCAGTGTTACGTGGCGTAACAATTTCTTGATAATAATCGAGAAATTAAATGCCTTCATTAAAGTTCTTAATTTCAAAAAGATCGGAGGTATCTCGTCTTCCATATTAGAAAGGAATGGCGTCCTGGCGTTAATACGCGTTACAGTTTACTAGTCCTAATTGAGAACGTCTATATTGTAATTAAGGCTATCATCACCTATGCATCTCCAGTGTTACGTTGTAAAACAGTTTTCTTCTCGTGATTGAGAAACTATCTCCATTAAGGCTGTCTATTTTTCAACAAGAGGAGGTATTTCGTCTTCCGAGTTAGGAAGGAATTGCATCTCAAGTTTTGTGTGGCAGTGTAGTCTTCTAGTCGTATTCGAGAAATAATATATCTTCAAAGAGGTTGTCCTTTTTGTAATCAGAGGAGGTATCTCGTCTTCCAAATAAAGAAGGAATTGCGTCTCCAGTGTTTACATGCGTTACAGATTTCTAGTCCTAATTGAAAAACTGTATATTCGTTATGTGGCGTAACAATTACTTGATCCTTATCAATAAATTAAATGTCTTCATTAAGGTTCTCCATTTTTCAATAAGAGGAGGTATCTCGTCTTCCATGTTAGGAAGAAATTGCGTCTCCAGTGTTAGCATGCTTTACAGTTGTCTAGTCTTAATAAAGCTATTGTATATCTTTATTAGGGCTGTCAATTTTACGCTGAGAGGAGGTATGGCGTCTTTCAAGTTAAGATGGAATTGCGTCTCCAGTGTTAAGTGACATTAAAATTTCTTGGTTCTAATCGAGAAATGTCTTCATTACGGTTTTCCATTTTTCAATAAGAGGAGGTATGTCGTCTTCCAAGTCAGGAAGGAATCGCGTCTCAAGGATATACATTTTTATCAGATATTTATATTAAGGTCTTCGTTAAGATTCTCCATTTTTCAATAAGAGGAGGTATCGCGTCTTCCATGTTAGGAAGGAATTGCGTCTCTAGGATATACATTTTTCTGAGCTATTTATATCAATTTTCTTTATTGATATGGAGTTTTCTTTAAACGTGGAGAACTGACGAAGCTTATCAGAAAACACGTGCTTATAAATAAGGGTGATATGAGAGTTCACGCTGCGTTATTAATAACTGCTGTTTAATATTTACAGTTTATCGGAACAAGTTCGTATATAGGCGATTTGCAAATAGATTTCCATTTTGGTTTCCGAGATGCGAGTAAATTGTAGTTCTAAATTATGCAAGAATTGATATCAGTTTTCTTAGATATATGTACCAGGATGTACTATATAACGTGGGAAAGCTGTTTCATCTAGACTATTGATTTCTTCCACTAATTTGTGTCTAATGTATTCGTTTTCTTAAAGTACATCATTCTAATGGTTTAAAACTGGTTTTGGCAGGCTTAGCGGGTCAATATAATTCGAATTTTTTTTTAAATAAAAAATATTTAAATATTTTTTATTCATTTGTCAAAGCATTTTTTTGGATTTTTTTTTTCAATTTATTGACAATTTGTTTAAATAATTATTTACCAATTTTATTTTTACAATTTAAACTTATCTCCTTGACGTGAATTTGTATAAGAAGAGTTCTTCGTAAAACAAATATCTATTAACAATATTTTATGAAGAAGTTTAAGAAAACTTAAAACAAAAGTACTTTTAAAACATTTTTTTTCTTTCTCTTCAATACGACTTTGAACCTTTTACCAGCGAGTGCAAAAAAGGCTTCGGAGTGGTCAAAAGGCGTCAGAGTCGTTAGCTTCGGTGTAGTTATTTGCAACTTTTAAGTGATATAAAACACACAATTTAAAAAAAAATAATTCCAACTTTGTGAAAGTGTTTCGCTCCATCAACCCTTCGAATTTTATGGTGAAATTTCGTTGAAAAAAAAATTATTTTGCGTTTGCACCTCTTTTTTTTTGGAGGCTTCGGAGTTGTTATTGAGGTTAACCGATAGTTTTTCCCGCGTTCTCAGACGATTTACGAGGATTTAATCAATTTTTAGACGTTCAATTTATAGAGGTTTCGGAGTTGTTAACAAACCGAGGGACAGACATAAGCATGATTCTTTCTGTCAGTATTTATAATCTCTAGCATGTTAGTATTGCGATTTGAACTGCATCGTATATTAAAAAAAGTGCCCGAAGCCAATATTACTCAAAAAAATTTTACCAGTCTAGTCACATTTCAAGTATGTGAATCTGTAGGGAGGGAAACTGCTGGGAGGGTAAAAAACTGACTACTGACTACCACCATACGTGCTCTAATCCCCTTAGTAAGTCAAAAATGTTATAAGAACATCGAATAAACATCGAGGGACATACGAATTGAAATCTATTTGAAAATCGCCTATATATGATACAACTTAACCATCTTACGCAATACTATTTTTTCCAATAAATACAGTAAAAACTCGCCTTTTTCCAGACCTTGAAGCGAAACGATTGGAAACGATTCTTTTATTTCTGAGCTGGAGGGAGCCCCGCCCTTACCGCGAATGGGTAGTTTATTTTTATCTACGACGTTCATTGGCTTCCCCGTTCTTGTATCGATGCGCCGCCGGTGGCTACTTTTTCAAGCAAAAAGCGCGGGTGATTTGAAATCAATAATAAATACTATCAATAATAATACAAATAAATACACCGACATTCCTAGAACTGTTGGCCCACGCAGTTTCTCAGCGCGTAGGGCGAGACGCGGTCGCGACTCTCACCTCGTAAGGGCCGAGAGCGTGAGTACTCTATCGAGTACATATATTGGGCAATATTATGGAAAAGGTTCAGGCGAGTGGCTACCTGGCTTATTGCCCAGTTGACAAAGTCGCCGTCCGTTAGTCTTTGTTGGCATTAGAGTTTTTGTTGCCATACGAAAATTTGCCAACTAAAAATCAATAAAAATATAGAATCAAAAAACGACGCAAATATTTTGCGCAATAGTGATTTTTGTGGCATGACGTCGATAGGTGGAGATGCCAGCCGTCAGGAAGGTTAGTACATGGTACACCAACTGCATACGACATTTTGGAAAAAATCTCCGAAACGTGAAGGTAAGTTATAAAGGTCTGCATAGTAATCTTTTCAAGTGTAGCATTCTTTTGCGCAATTATGTTTCTTGGTCCTCTTATCGGTTGAAGACCTTTCAGTTTCACGAAATACAAGCACCTGTCCGAAATTTGAGGTTATATTACCACTAACCTGACATTTAGGATGTTGTATTTTATTTCGTGAAACTGAAAGGTCGTGAGTCGACAATAGAATGGAACATGACTTAGAAAATAGATTCTACACTTGAGAAATATTACTATTTGTACATTTGTGACTTTTACGTTTATAATATTATATTTTTTCTAAAACTTCGTGAGACGTATTCCTATGACGCCATCTCAAAGTACTCAATTCAAGGCTTCCCGCTCTTCGGGCTTTTTTTTTAATTGGTCACCCACTGACGCGGAGGAGAATATACCGGGACCGTGGTAGGAGTTGCCGGAACTGCGCAAATGGAAATAACCGTCTGCAGCCAAAGGGAAATAAAGGTGACAAGAAATAAGAGATATAGAAATATGTGAGTTTCTACTGTAGTTGAGTTTTGCGCCCAGGAACTTGTTCCACGTGTTGTAAATTTTTAAAAGCAGTTTTTGCATTATAAACTTAATACACTCTCTCAACTTCGTTCCATCAAGCTGCAATATAGTACTAAAAGCTACACTGTAAAAAAAATTTCTGGTAATTTTACCACTTTCAGAGTAGGTCCGATTATTACCTACTGCCAAAGTAACGTTTTTACTGACAAGAACGATTATCCACTTATAGTATGGAACTCAACTTTTAGGTTACCTAAATTTCCAGACAGATTCTGTAAAATTACAATGCATTATGAACATTGTGGATTTGTAGGTGATGGCATCCTAACCAAAAATATTCGTGTTTTTATTCAACATGGTAACTTTAGCATCTACATGAGAAATGTGAATTATGGTATGCTACGTAGTTATCAACAAAATAAATTGACATATATACGAATATAAACAAATTAATTTTTTTAAATATATCCTTTAACTATATTTTTTATCAATTTCGTAAATAAATTTTTCCATAATTTATACCGTTCCGAAACACTCTTTGACAAATAATTGTAATTTTACCATTTTTTTCATTATTCTCCGCAACTTTGAACTTTACAATTACTTGTACTTATACTACGTTAAGACCTGTGCAAGTACGTCGCGTTATCAATTATCAAATTTCAAGACGTGAGATTGCGTTTGAAAAAGGAATTTTTAACAGTTTCTGCACTTTTACCAGCGTCAAGAAATTCAACACTCTGAAAGTAGGTCCATTAATTACCTACTCTGAAAGGCACAGATTCACAAGCAGAAACTGTACTTCTACAATGCCTTGCTATAGTGTCAGTCTAAAAGTGATAAATTTACAAGATTGGTTGGAAATTCTAAATTGCAAGTGGTATTCACCCCATAATCAGAGTAGTGAAATTGCACCCATTTTTTGTTGGCAATTTTACCATTCTAACTGGTAAAACTTTTTTATTTTTTACAGTGTGTATAAGGTTGCCCATTTTAAAATAAAAGGAGCTATCACGTCTTCTAAGTTAGGAGGGGATTGCGTCTCCAGTGTAACGTGGCGTATCAATTTTTTTACCCTAATCTATAAATTATACGTGTTCATTGAGGCTCTCCATTTTTCAATGAGAGGAGATATCTCGTATTCCATGTTAGGAATAAATTGCGTCTCCAGCGTTAACATGCGTTACAGTTTTCTAGTCCTAATCTAGAAATTCTGTATCTTTATTGGGCTGTCAATTTGACGCTGAGAGGAGATACGTCATCCTTCAAATTATGAATCTTCATTAAAGGTTTGAATTAAAAATGATATGAGGTTTCTCATCTTCCATATTAGGAACGAATTGCTTCTCCATTGTTATCATGCGTTACAGTTTAGTAGTCCGAATCGAGAAATTGCATGTCTTTATTAAGGCTGTAAATGTTACAATAAGAAGAGTTATGTCGTCTTCCAAGTTAGGAAGACAAAGCTCATTATACGCGTAATTAGATAAGCTTCCTAACATATTTTTTAAAAAGTTTCTCGCCTTCCTTTGGAACGAGTCATCACGCTTCAAACTCAGCAGCGATTTTTAATAATACTTTGACTGATCACACCGCCAATTTCCGACGATAGTGTAAGCTAGTCCATTTTAAAAGAAAAGGAAATATTTCGTCGTCTTCAAGTTAGAAAGGAATTGTGTCTCCATTTTCAAGAGGCATTAGAGGTTTATGGTCCTAATCCAGAAGTGAAATATCTTGATTAGGTTTATCCGTTTAAAATAATATTAAAACTGTTTACTTCTTTTATTATTAAGAAGCGTTTTAAAATTAGGTCCGAATCGAGAAATTAAATATGTTGCATAAGTTTGTTCATTTTAAAATAACAAGAAATATTTCTTCAGCAAGTTAGGAAGGAGTTCTGATTTCATGCTATGTGAACTCGTAAGTTACAAGAGCAGAGTTTTATCTTGATATTGCGTTAGCCATCGTGAAAACGGAACTACAGAATTTCAAAACAGTGAATCGATAACGTGAAATATTACGTAAACGATTAAGTGAAACCCAATTGAAAATCAACAAGAACTATATTTTTAACTTAGTACATAAAACTTATTGCGAACATAATAATCGTAGACAAGCTTGTAATACAACAAAAAATAATAAACTTTATCATTCATTACTCCAACGCATCAATATCTTGGACTGCGTGATGATCGCGAATAATGTAAATTATCTGAATTATGGGAACGGCAATGACATTCACTCTGCGCGTGTCGTAGACTGCGTGATCGTGAAAAATGAGAATAGTGTCGCGAGTGCAATGGAGTGCGTGATCTTATGTATTGTGGTGTGCGCGATCTCAAGTACTGTGGAGTGCGTGACCTAGAGTGTTGTGAGTTGCGTGACTGGGAGTGTCTTGATCGTGAGTGTCCTGATGTTTGATGTCCTGGAGTGCGTGACCTAGAGTGTCGTGATGTGCGTGACTGGGAGTGTCTTGATCGTAAGGATCTTGATCGTGAGTGTCCTGATGTTTCATATTCTGGAGTGCGGAATCGTGTATATCGTGGAGGGCGTGATGGTGAACGGTCTGATCGAGAAGGAATCCTATAAAGAGCAGAACGCTCCGTTGTTTTACCGGTCTTGCATGAAGTCGAAGGTTCATTAAAGCGTTTATACGGGGTGAAAGATTGAGTTTGACTGCTTTTTGATTTGTCCGTAATTTTGAATGTAACTTTTGGAGCCGGAGTAGGAAGATGAAATTTAGATGGATGTTGAGATATTTCTGGGGATTGTGCAGGAGGAGTTTTGAAGGCCGGTGGAACTGAGTCAGATGTGTCGTCCGTGTCATATGTCGTCAAAGTGAGACTTTTTTTGATGTGTGGCCTGGTGAATCGTGTAGAAATTGGAAGAGGAATTTTTGATGGGAGTTGAAGTTTTCTTTGTAATAGGGATTTAGGTCGCCGGAGAGGTTCTGGACTAATGCTTAAATCCACGCTTATCTCTGGGGGACTCACTAGTAGGACTGCGGGAGGTGCAGGCTTACGGCGAGCAAAAGATTTTGATAGACGCTGTGGGGATTCGTAAAAATGATCTTTACCGTCTGTGTCATTTTTTTCCCCTACTAGGTCAACAGAAGGACTTTCGTCGTCCCCAGACGACTCTGGTGGCGACTTTCGGCTTGTTGAAGGCCTAAGGTGAGAAAGCGATTGATTGGAGGGCTGCTGGCGGGTATAAACTTTTAATGAAGCTGGACGGCGAGCAGATGATCTTATTTCTGGAATACCCAGTACAGGGACCGAGAGACAATGGGCTCCAGAAGGAGTGAATTCATTTGAAAATAAAAGTTGTCAACGAATACCAGAATTTAAGACCAAAGAGCAAATTAATCAAATTGGAAATTAAGCTGAAAGAATTGAGAACAAAGAAAAAAGAAAAGACTTCGAAAGAGTCGATTCAGAAAAAAGCGAGGAAACGGCAGAGAGAACCAGCTCAAGAGTTGGCGTATGCAAAGAAAGAGTCTGTAAGACTCATATATGAACTTAAGGGGAGAGAAACGGCGGACTGCGCTATGAAGACATTTGTGACGGCTGGCAAATGGCTGGCGTGGCCTCTGAATCAGCTGAGAAACAGAACACATGAAAAATGAATTATACAAATAAAACGAGTAATGTAAAGTGCTCACAGACAATGAGAGTGAGGAGGAAGGAGAAGAAATCAAAGCTCCCTAAATAAGTTTTAATAGACTCTTGCAAGTCCAAAGTTTTCAGATTGACCATCTTCGTCAGGTGTGTCGTCTGTGTCATTTTTCCTCAAACTGGGACTTTTTGTGACTTGTGACATAATAATTCGTGCAGCAACAGGACGAGGAATTCTATATTGAAATTGAATTTTGCGGTGAAATGTGGGTTTAGGTCGCTAGATAAATTCTAGGCATGCAGAATATTTTGATGCAGGTGGACAGATGGTGTTAGACAGTACACGAAGTAATAGACAATGAGCTCTAGAAGGAGTGGTGTCATTTAATAATAAAAATGGTTAACGGCTGCCATCATTCAAGACCAATGAGCAAAATAATCAAATTGGAAATTCAGCTGAAAGAATTGAAAAAAATAGAGGGAGGTTTGGAACAAGAACAGGCCGCTTTTTCGAGTGTGAGAAAAGCAAGGAAACGACAGAGAAAACAAGCTCATGAGTTGACGACTGCAATGAAAGAGTCTGTGAGACTCAGACATGAACTTGAGTTAATAGAAAAGAGTAATGTAAAGAGTTCACCGCCCTTGAGGGAAAGCAGGAAGGAGACAGAATCAAAACGAACTGAAAGAGTTTTATCAGATTCTTGCTAGGGAGGAGATAATGATTTGTTTAGGGCCGAGCAGAAGACACCAGAAAAACTTGGTCGGAGTGAGCTGGAATATAAACTAACGTGAAAAAAACATTATAATAGTATAAAGATCCCCGTTTAAGGTTATGTTGCAAAAAGTTTGGCGTACTATGATAATATCTATCGTCGCGGAAGCAACTTGAGCGATATAGCGGTACGGCTAGTAGGGGGTTAGAACAAAGGAAGGGGTTAGACTATCAGAGAGATTGGCTATTCACGGGTTCAGGTATTAATGGATTTGCAGGATGGAGAGTTCAAGAGATTCAGAAGCATTTAGAGCAGTAACACGTTATGTATAAGCTCTATTTGGAGACGTTATTAAACGATGAGTGGTAGTTCTAGGTTGGTTTTAGGGCTAAGTGATGACCAGAAGTTTTAGGCTGATATTCGACATGGAGGCATTTTTGTAATGCAATCAAGAGACATATTAAGCAGCCTGGTTTCATTTACCCAACATTTGCGGACTGGGTTTCAGTCGAACGTGGATTGGGTGGCCTGCATGTCAAGGTGGTATCAAACACAGAACCTTCGCTAGAGTACATAGAAAAATGCACATAGTACCGGCACAGGGATCAAAACCCAGATCTTTAACATGAAGTCCGAGCAAAAAACTGCCTGAAATACCGCGAAAATTGCACACTGAAAATTTAAAATTGAAATTTTGGGGAAGAAGGTATGTAACTGAAGTCCGCAACGTTTATAAACGAAAATACAATTTTTTTAAATTATTCAAATCAATTGTTTTTTTGCTTGGTTAACAATAAAATGATAAAATATGTAGTTTCCGATGGTTTCAATTCTATTAAGATGTAATAATTAACATTTTCATACAATTAATGTATTTATTATCAGGAGAAAATGCTAACTTTCCTCTAAACGCTCAGTTCTCGGATTTTCTTTCTTCAATTACTTGTTTCCGATGTCGGACAATACCAAAACAAGCTTGGACTCAATGTCCTTATCGGACAACTGTCGCTTATCGGCCAACACACCCTGAAAGCTACAGGAACGAGTTTGCAATATCCTAATTTTAATTTAAACAATTTGTTCACCGATTTTCTTAAATCAATTACATCTATTCGATATCGTACAACACCAGAAAAAGTTTCGGGTCAATGTCCTTATCGGTCAACTGTCGTTTATCGGCCAACACACCCAGAAAGCTACAGGAACGAATTTGAAAAATTCTAATTTTAATTCAACCATCTTGCTCACGGATTTTCTTTCACCAATTACTTCTACTCGATATCGTACAACCCCAGAAAAAGTTTCAACTCAATGTCCTTATCGGACAAATGCGTTTTACCCATCCAAGTAATTAGGACAATTTAATAAAAATTCTAATTTTAATTTAAACAACTTGTTCTCAGATTTTCTTACACCAAATACTTGCACTCGATATTGGAAAGCACCAGAAAAAGTTTCACCTCAACGTCCTTATCGGACAAATCCTCTTTATCCATCCAAGCAATTAGGACAATTTAATAAAAACTCTAATGTTAATTCAAACAACTTGTTCGCTGATTTTCTTTCATCAATTACTTCTATTCAATATCGTACAACACCAGAAAAAGTTTCCACTCAGTGTCCTTATCGGACAACTGTCGTTTATCGGCCAACACACCCTGAAAGCTACAGAAACGAGTTTGAAAAATTCTTATTTAAATTCAAACAACTTGTTCACTGATTTTCTTTCACCAATTACTTCTACTCGATATCGGACGATTTCAGAAAAAGTTTCAACTCAACGTCCTTATCGGACAAATGCGCTTTATCCATCCAAGCAATTAGGACAATTTGATAAAAATTCTAATGCTAATTCAAACAACTTGTTCACTGATTTTCTTACAACAAATACTTGCACTCGATATTGGAAAACACCAGAAGAAGTTTCACCTCAATGTCCTTATCGGACAAATGCGTTTTATCCATCCAAGTAATCAGGACAATTTAATAAAAATTCTAATGTTAATTCAAACAACTTGTTCGCTGATTTTCTTTCACCAATTACTTCTATTCGATATCGTACAATACCAGAAAAAGTTTCAACTCAATGTCCTTATCGGAAAAATGCTTTTTCTCCATCCAAGCAATTGGGACAATTTAATAAAAATTCTAATTTTAATTCAAAAAACTTGTTCTCAGATTTTCTGACAACAAATACTTGCACTCGATATTGGAAAACACCAGAAAAAAGTTTCAGGTCAATGTCCTTATCGGACAACTGTCGTTTATCGGCCAACACATCCTGAAAGCTACAGGAACGAGTTTGAAAAATTCTAATTTTAATTCAAACAACTTGTTAACTGATTTGCATTCACCAATTACTTCTATTCGATATCGGACGACCTCAGAAAAAGTTTCAACTCAATGTCCTTATCGGACAAATGCGTTTTATCCATCCAAGCAATTAGGACAATTAACTAAAAATTCTAATTGCCATTTAAACACCTTGTTCTCAGATTTTATTGCACCAAATACTTGCATTCGATATTGGAAAACACCAGAAAAAGTTTCAGCTCAATTTCCTTATCGGACAACTGTCGTTTATCGACCAACACAGCCAGAAAGCTACAGCAACGATTTTGAAAAATTCTAATTTTAATTCAAACATCTTGTTCACAAATTTTTTTTACCAGTTACTTCTATTCGATATCGGAAGGCCTTAGAAAAAGTTTCAACTGAATGTCCTTATCGGACAAATGCGTTTCATCCATCCAAGTAATTAGGAAAATTTAATAAAATTTCTAATTTTAATTTAAACAACTTGTTCTTAGATTGTCTTACGCCAAATACTTGCACTCGATATTGGAAAACACCAGAAAAAGTTTCAGCTCAATGTCCTTATCGGACAAATGCGTTTCATCCATCGAAGCTATTAGGACAATTTAATGAAAATTCTAATTGTCATTTAAACACCTTGTTCTCAGATTGTTTTACACCAACTACTTGCACTCGATATTGGAAAACACCAGAAAAATTTTCAGCTCAATGTCCTTATCGGACAACTGTCGTTTATCGGCCAACACACCCAGAAAGCTACAGGGACGATTTTGAAAAATTCTAATTTTAATTCAAACATCCTTTTCACTGATTTTCTTTCACCAGTTACTTCTACTCGATATCGTACAACCCCAGAAAAAGTTTCAACTCAATGTCCTTATCGGACAAATGCGTTGTGTCCATCCAAGTAATTAGGACAATTTAATAAAAATTCTAATTTTAATTCAAAAAACTTGTTCTCAGATTTTCTGACAACAAATACTTGCACTCGATATTGGAAAACACCAGAAAAAAGTTTCAGGTCAATGTCCTTATCAGACAACTGTCGTTTATCGGCCAACACACCCTGAAAGCTACAGGAACGAGTTTGAAAAATTCTAATTTTAAGTCAAACAACTTGTTAACTGATTTGCATTCACCAATTACTTCCATTCGATATCGGACGACCTCAGAAAAAGTTTCAACTCAATGTCCTTATCGGAAAAATGCGTTTTATCCATCCAAGCAATTAGGACAATTAACTAAAAATTCTAATTGCCATTTAAACACCTTGTTCTCAGATTTTCTTGCACTAAATACTTGCACTCGATATTGGAAAACACCAGAAAAAGTTTCAGCTCAATGTCCTTATCGGACAAATGAGCTTTATCCATCCAAGCAATTAGGACAATTTAATAAAAATTCTAATGTTAATTCAAACAATTTGTTCACTGATTTTCTTTCATCAATTACTTCTATTCGATATCGTACAACCCCAGAAAATGTTTCAACTGAATGTCCTAATCGGACAAATGCGTTTTATTCATCCAAGTAATTCGGAAAATTTAATAAAAATTCTAATTTTAATTTAAACAACTTTTTCTCAGATTGTCTTACACCAAATACTTGCACTCGATATTGGAAAACACCAGAAAAAGTTTCAACTCAATGTCCTTATCGGACAAATGCGTTTTATCGATCCAAGCTATGAGGACAATAAATTAAAAATTCTAATTTTAATTTAAACAACTTGTTCGCAGATTTTCTTGCACCAAATACTTGCACTCGATATTGGAAAACACCAACAAAAATTTCAGCTCCATTTCCTTATCGGACAACTATCGTTTATCGGCCAGCACACCCAGAGAGCTACAGGAACGATTTTGAAAAATTCTAATTTCAATTCAAACATCTTGTTCACGGATTTTCCTTCACCAATTACTTCTACTCGATATCGCACAACCCCAGAAAATGTTTCAACTCCATGCCCTTATCGGACAAATGCCTTAATCCATCCAAGCAATTAGGACAATTTAATAAAAATTCTAATGTGAATTCAAACAACTTGTTCGCTGATTTTCTTTCATCAATTGCTTCTATTCGATATCGTACAACACCAGAAAAAGTTTCAACTCAATGTCCTTATCGGACAAATGGTTTTTATCCATCCAAGTAATTAGGACAATTTAATAAAAATTCTGATTCTAATTTAAACAACTTGTTCTGAGATTTTCTTACACCAAATACTTGCACTCGATATTGGAAAACACCAGAAAAAGTTTCAACTCAATGTCCTTATCGGACAAATGCGTTTTATCCATCCAAGTAATTAGGACAATTTTATAAAAATTCTGATCTTAATTTAAACAACTTGTTATCAGATTTTCTTACACCAAATACTTGCACTCGATACTGGAAAACACCAGAAAAAGTTTCACCTCAATGTCCTTATCGGACAAATGCGTTTTATCCATCCAAGTAATCAGGACAATTTAATAAAAATTCTAATTTTAACTCAAACATCTTGTTCACGGATTTTCTTTCACCAATTACTTCTACTCGATATCGTACAACCTAAGAAACAGTTTCAACTCAAGGTCCTTATCGGACAAATGCGTTTTATCCATCCAAGCAATTAGGACAGTTAACTAAAAATTCTAATTGCCATTTAAACACCTTGTTCTCAGATCTTCTTGCACCAAATACTTGCACTCGATATTGGAAAACACCAACAAAAGTTTCAGCTCAATTTCCTTATCGGACAACTATCGTTTATCGGCCAGCACACCCAGAGAGCTACAGGAACGATTTTGAAAAATTCTAATTTCAATTCAAACATCTTGTTCACGGATTTTCCTTCACCAATTACTTCTACTCGATATCGCACAACCCCAGAAAAAGTTTCAACTCAATATCCTTATCGGACAAATGCGTTTTATCTATCCAAGTAATTAGGACAATTTAATAAAAATTCTAATTTTAATTTAACCAACTCGTTATCAGATTGTCTTACACCAAATACTTGCACTCGATATTGGAAAACACCAGAAAAAGTTTCAACTCAATGTGCTTATCGGACAACTGTCGTTTATCGGACAACACACCCTAAAAGCTACAAGATCGATTTTGAAAGATTCTAATTTTAATTCAAACATCTTGTTCACATATTCTCTTTCACCTATTACTTCTATTCGATATCGTACAACCCCAGAAAAAGTTTCAACTCAATGTCCTTATCGGACAAATGCGTTTTATCGATCCAAGCTATAAGGACAATATATTAAAAATTCTAATTTCAATTTAAACAACTTGTTCGCAGATTTTCTTACACCAAATACTTGCACTCGATATTGGAAAACACCAACAAAAGTTTCAGCTCAATTTCCTTATCGCACAACTATCGTTTATCGGCCAGAACACCCAGAGAGCTACAGGAACGATTTTGAAAAATTCTAATTTCAATTCAAACATCTTGTTCACGGATTCTCCTTCACCAATTACTTCTACTCGATATCGCACAACCCCAGAAAATGTTTCAACTCAATGTCCTTATCGGACAAATGTCTTTATCCATCCAAGCAATTAGGACAATTTAATAAAAATTCTGATGTGAATTCAAACACCTTGTTCGCTGATTTTCTTTCATGAATTACTTCTATGCGATATCGTACAACACCAGAAAAAGTTTCAACTCAATGTCCTTATCGGACAAATGCGTTTTATCCATCCAAATAATTAGGACAATTTAATAAAAATTCTGATTTTAATTTAAACAACTTGTTCTCAGATTTTCTTACACCAAATACTTGCACTCGATACTGGAAAACACCAGAAAAAGTTTCACCTCAATGTCCTTATCGGACAAATGCGTTTTATCCATCCAAGTAATCAGGACAATTTAATAAAAATTCTAATGTTAATTCAAACAACTTGTTCGCTGATTTTC
>CAKNWT010303910.1:854-11667 GCA_932066315.1 Andricus coriarius | reverse complement strand
AGTAGTTTTTGGCGATCATAACTAAGGTTTAAAGGTCAATGGTCAGATGTGTCAGAGTTCAGGGATCAACCATCAGATTTTAAAGGTCAGATGTCAAACTTGAAAGGCCTGAAATCATGGGCGAAAGGTCAAGTTTTTAAGATCAGAGTTCGTAGGTCCTAGATGAGCGGTCAAAGGTCAGGAACGCTATTATCCTGAATCATATACTAAAAAGTTTGCAGAATAAAATAATGGATGTCGAATTACTCTAATTTAAAATGCAAATTCAGAGTTCAAAGGTTCTAGAAGAGGGGTCAAAGGTCAGGAAGGTTATAAATCTAAATCGTATACTAAAATTTTTGCAGAATAAAGTGATGGATGTCGAATTACTCTAATTTTTAAACGCGAAGTCAGAGTTCACAGGTCTTAGAAGAGTGGTCAAAGGTCAGAAACGATCTAAATCCAAATCGTGTGATAAAAATTTCGCAAAATAAAGTGATAGATGTCGAATTCCTCTAATTTAAAACCCGAAGTGCGGGTTACTCGATTTTAAAACAACTTCATCTCTTTTTGATTCCGGTTTGAAAAGTTGTACGGCGTCTTTTTCCAGGCGGAGAGAACTTTCCACAGTGCGTGGATCAAGATTTCACTGCGTCACGCCCACGCAGAAATAAACCAATCAGATTGCATCTGAATTTGCAATTACTCGACGTGCGAGTAAAACAAACGAATAATTGCACTATCTGGAAGACCTCCTTGTGCGCGATGCGCTCCGGGCGCCGTAATGGTTTAGCTAAACGTGTCTAATTAGAATAATGAGTGGCGTCACTGCAGAGGTATAATTAAGGGGAGTCCAATGTATGTTTTTCACGCCTTTGCACCCACATTTTTTTATCGCACCAGCAACGAGTGCAATTTGCACAAAGAACGCTCTTGAAGACTCCAATGTGGCCAATAATCTGGCTCATAAAGAAAGTAAACTTAAAAGCGTATTTGTTATAAGTGTTTAAGATTTTTTTCCAAATTTACCTATTATTTGTATTTTTTCCAAATTGCAAAATTGAAAATTTAACAACAGATTATTTTTCAATAGCTTTTTGGCTAGTTTAAAGATCCGTTTATTGACCATGTAAAAGCTGTTAATATATTGTTTTTAAATTACTAAACAAAAACTTTGAGTAAACAATTAGATTCATTTACTTGTCTCTTTCGAAGTTCTTTTTTAAACAATGAAGTTTCCGATGGATTGAAAAACAGCACAAATGGCTTCAAATGTATTTAAAATTTTTGAATAAATTCAAGTGCAATCACAAGAATTCAAGCGAATTCAAAAGAATTCAGTCGAATTCGAAAGAATGCAATTGCACTGAAAAGAATGCAATTTTGCTGAAAATAATACAAAGAATTCAACAAATTTGAAGTGAATTCATGTGCATTTAAAGGAATTCAAGAAAATTCAAACTAATTCAAAATAATGAAAGTGCATTGAAAAGAATAAAAATATCGAATTAATTAAAAAAAAATTAAGTGATTTAAACAAATTCAAGACTTCCGAAAGAATTCACAAAGTTCAAAAGAATTTAGGAGGAATTCAAAAGACATCAAAACGATACAAATAAGTGCAAAATTATTTAAAAGCTTCGAATAAATTCAAGTGAATTTGAAAGACTTCAACTGAATTCTAAAGAATTCAAGTGAATTCGAAAAAAATCAAGTGAATGCTGATGGATGTGAATGGATTCAAATTAATTCAAAAGACTTACAAATTTTGAATAAATTAAAAAAAAAAGGATCTAAAAAAAAATTCTGAAAATTCAAAAGAATGCAAAAGGAATTCAAAAAACTTCAAAACAAGAGAAAAAGATTAAAACGTATTTAAAAACTTAGAATAAATTCCAGTACTTTCGAACAAATTCAATCGAATTCTCATGAATGCAAGTGGATTCAACAAAATTTACAAACTTGGAATGAATAAAAAAAATAAAGGTGAATTTAAAAGAATGTGAAGAAATTCAAAAGAATGCAATTGTATTGAAAACATACTACTAATAATTGAAAGTAAATTTAAGTCCATTCAAAGGAATTCAAAGAAATTTAAATAAATATAAAAGATTTGCAAATGCATTCCAAAGAGTTAAAATATAAGAATCAATTTCAAAATTCGAATAAATTCGAAAATTTGAGGGTAATTTAAAAAAATTGAAAAGAGGGAATTCAAGCGAATTCTCAAGAATGCAAGTGGATTCAACAAATTTTTAAAAAGTTGGAATGAATTTGAAAAATGTAAGGTAAATTTAAAAGAATGCAAGAGAACTTCAAACAATTCGAGCGAATTAAAAAAATTCCAAGAAATTCAAAATAATTTAAAGAAATTCAAAAGTATTCAAACAATTCAAAGAAATTCGAAAGAATGCAAGTGGTTTTAATAGAATTCAAAGTTTCGATGGAATTAAAAAAAATCCATGAGCTCAGGAAGAATGAAAAAATTCAAAAGAATGAAAAGGAATTCCAAACACTTTAAAAGAATTCAAATCAATATAAATAGATTTGAAAGTTTTCAAAAACTTTGAATAAATTGAAGTGCATTCAAGGAAATCAAGGGAATTCTCAAGAATGCAAGTGGATTCAACAAAATTTTAAAAAATTGGAATGAATTTGAAAAATTGTAGGTGAATTTAAAAGAATGCAAGAGAACTTCAAAACAATTCGAGCGAATTAAAAAAATTCAAAAGAAAACAAGAAATTCAAAGAATTTAAAGAAATTCAAAAGAATTCAAACAATTCAAAGAAATTCAAAAGAATGCAAGTGGTTTTAATAGAATTCAAAATTTCGATAGAATTTAAAAAAAATCCATGAGCTCAGGAAGAATGAAAAAATTCAAAAGAATGAAAAGGAATTCAAAACACTTTAAAAGAATTCAAATCAATATAAATAGATTCAAAAGTTTTTAAAAACTTTAAATAAATTGAAGTGCATTCAAGGAAATCAAGGGAATTCTCAAGAATGCAAGTGGATTCAACAAAATTTTAAAAAATTGGAATGAATTTGAAAAATTGTAGGTTAATTTAAAAGAATGCAAGAGAACTTCAAACGATTCGAGCGAATTAAAAAAATTCAAAAGAAAACAAGAAATTCAAAAGAATTTAAAGAAATTCAAAAGAATTCAAACAATTCAAAGAAATTCGAAAGAATGCAAGTGGTTTTAATAGAATTCAAAATTTCGATAGAATTAAAAAAAAATCCATGAGCTCAGGAAGAATGCAAAAAATTCAAAAGAATGAAAAGGAATTCAAAACACTTTAAAAGAATTCAAATCAATATAAATAGATTCAAAGGTTTTCAAAAAGTTTGAATAAATTGTAGTGCATTCAAAGAAATCAAGGGAATTCTCAAGAATGCAAGTGGATTCAACCGAGTTTAAGAACTTAAAATGAATTAAAAAAATTGAAGGTGAATTCACAAGATTTCAAGTAAACCTTAAAAAATAAAAGCGAATTCAAAAGAATTCTAAGAAATTCAAAAATATGCCAGTAGATTCAAAAGAATGAATAGTTTCAAATGAATGATAAAAATTCATAGGAACTCAGGAAGAATGAAAAAATTCAAAAAAATATAGAGGGAATTCAGAAAAAAACTCATATACATTTGAAGAAAAACAAATGAATTCACAGTAATGCAATGGAATTCCCAAGAATACGAAACAACAAATAATTCAAGGAATTCAGTGTGATTCAAAAGAATTCAAAACATTGCCAAGGATTTTGAGTGAATTCTAGAGAATGCAAATCGATTCAACAGAATTAATCAAATTCAAATAAATTCAAAGAATTTAAGTTGTATTTAAAAGATGAAAAAATTTGCAACATAAAAAAATTGCTTATTTAAAGTATTCTGTTTTCGATCAACCTTTTCTTTTTATCTCCTCTTAAACAATTCTTAAAAAGTATGCGTTTTTAATGAATGATAGTTTATTTTCTCGGGAGAAAGATTCTCTACTTTCTTTTTTAAGGAAACAATATTAAATTATTTATTTATTATGACAAAATTTGTGACGTTAAGTTGCAAACAATGTTTTTCCCGAAACAAACTAGCTATCATTATTTAAAATGGTATCATGTTCAAAAATTTGATAAGTACCGATAAGATAAAAGTTCTGTCGAAAAAAAAACTTGTTATCCTAATTAATCCGCGGAAATCCTAGATAATCCACTCTAAATCCTAGACAATTGACTTGCAATCCTATATAGTACCAGTAATCCAGGGTAAGTTTTAAATTCGTGTTTCTCACAAAAAATTCTGTCGGAGCCAATATGAGGAAATCATGGAAAATAAAATTTAAAAGTCAATAATTTTAACATAAATAATCGATACCTCGAAACCCATTGGAGGTATCAGTTTACAAATTTAAGATTCGTATTTCTCGCAAAAAAATCCTATACAAATCCGGATTGAAACTTTGTCGCCGCGGATATCGTAGTCTCCCCGAGAACAAGTTAATTCAAAAGAATTCAGAAACCAGATTTTGATAAGATCATTATATAACATTTGATTGGCCTTTGGCTAATATCGCTGAAAATATTCTTGAAACACCGGCCGTTTACAAAAGGTGGTATCTCAATTCGAAATAGGAAAATGTGGTATTTCAGGGTGGAAGGGAAAAGGTAGTATCTGGGGATACCACTTCAAACGAGGGGAAATCGACCAGTTTAGATTAGGTGTAGTGTGGGCATTGGTGCTGGGGACACTGTAATTATCACTTTATATGCATAAAATCATAATATCTATAATATCTCTAAGATGGCCAAGTCGACTGACCGAGGAGATCAAATCGACCCTCTATGATGATCAGTTCGGCTCTCTGTGAAGGTTGAGTCGACCGACCGAGATGATCAAGGCGACTATAGGATTTAATCAAATCGACCCTCTATGATGATCAAATTGACCCTCTATGATAAGCAGTTCGGCCCTCTGTGATAATCAATTTGGCTCTCTCTATTTGGTTAAAATCGGTTAAAAAATCTTTTTCCGTTCGTTTAATAAGTGAGTATGGTTGGGGCAAATTTGTATAAGGCTGGGGAAAAGTGGTATAAGTTTGGGATAAAGTGTTCTAACGTTGGAGTAAAAAGCTGTGCCACGGTCATTAAATAGGGCGTAGTAAAGGTATTGGTGGATGGCACTTGGGGTAATGTAGCACTTGGGTTAATGTGGCATCTGGGTTAATGTGGAACCTGAGGTAATTTGGAATCTGGGGTAATGTGGAACCTGGGGTAATGTGGAACCTAAGGTAATGTGGAACCTGGGGTAATGTGGAACCTTAGGTAATGTGGAACCTGAGGTAATGTGGAACCTAAGGTAATGTAGAACCTGGGATAATATGGAACCTGATGTAATTTGGAACCTGGTGTAATGTGGAACCTAGGGTAATGTGACCCCCGGGTTTAATTTGGCCCCAGGCCTTTGATTTTCGACACAGCGGCGCCAGCGGCGAGTACTTTTTATAAAAAAGAGAGATATATCTTTTCATCAGACACATTAAAGTCTGAAAGTCGTCTGATATTCAGATTCATGTCAATGACGGAAATGACTGGAATCAAGAATACAGAGAGAATAAAAAGGTTTGAAGAATGAAGGAAAATTATTGGGCACACAGATATAAAGCATACTTATGCAATGTTAAGATCTTCCCGATGAGCTACTGAGGAGGCACTGTGGCCGCTTGTGCGAGAGCAAACACGCCCCCTTTTCTTTTGCTCCAGTGAATGTTGCACTCTGCGGCTCGATTCGATCCAAAAGGGGTCTTTAGAGAGTGAAACAAAACGATCACAAGTGGCAAGACTTTGGTCGTAATCGAAGCAAATAACAATGCTCATTACCCAAGGTTCTTTATTAATCCCTGACATTAAAGCCGAACCCAACAATCATTGGCAATCAGCGACAGGCTCACTTGGTGGTATAAAATATAAATACTATACTTCAGCTCCTGCTTCAAGATACTTATCATTGTTGTGTGTTATATATTCCAGATTATTCAAAGTTTATCAATTTTATCTTTTATATAAAGTTTATAAAAAATCTTTAAGAGCATATACTCAAGAAAAAGCCAACCTATAAAACAAAAGTGATAGGGGATCGCACCAAAAGCCTTGAAACGAGAAATGTTTGTTTCCCAAAAACTAATGTGATTGGCTCATTAGAGACATTGTAAGTATCACTTTATGTGTATAAAATTATAATATTTAAAAGAACACTTTGAAAGAGAATCCTAAAGATAAATTAGAGAAAAATAGTTTGGCTCACCATTATTCATTTACAAATAGTTGGATTTTCGTACTATTTCCCCCAGTTTATTTGTTCATTTCTCGAATGAAACAATTTCCTAAATAATAAAATTTAATGAATCTTTTATTTTAAAAAAATCTAACTGACGCGAAAATGACTTGTATTCCTTTACAAATGTTTAATAAATTATTAGGTCGTAATAATAGGGTAATAAAAGTAAACTATTTAAATAAAAAAAGTTTCCAAAAGTGACTAATTTCTTACCCAAAAAATGATTCAAATTGATTAATGTGCATAAATAGTGAGAAGAATGTTCTTTTGAATTACAAAGAATTCAAAAGAATTCGATGAAATTTATAAGGGTTCCAGGTGAATTTTAACTAATTCAGGATAAACTCATGAAACCTAAAAAATTCAAGTTAAATTAAAACATTATTATTAATTAAAAAAAGATTAAGTGAATGGAAAACAGTTAAAAATATTTTAAAAATCCATTGAATTTAGTAAATTTGAAACGTTTTTAGAAAAAATGAAGGGAATTCCAAAGAAGTTAGCAGGATTGAGTAAATTTAGAAGAATTACAGTAAATTATACAAATTTAAGAGAATTCTAAAGAATTTAAAAGAATTCGAGATTCATTATTAAGATTTCAACGTAATTTCCAACAGAATTCAAATGAAGCTTAAATCCCTTGGTATTTTTGAAAATACTCTAGAACCTAAAAAATCCTTCAAAATTCCTTCAAATTCTTGAAATCTGTTCGAAATTTTAGGAATGTTTTAAAACAGCCTAAAATATTCAAAATCCTTCAAACTGTTTTGAAATTTCAATAAATCTTTTAAGGCTCTTGAAAATTACCAGGAATTTTTAAAAACGCCAAAAATTCTGTAACATCTTTGAAATCCTTTGAAATTTTTGTAAGCTCTTGAAAATTTCTCGAAATTGAAAAATACCCTAAAATCTTTCAAATTTGCTTTTTATCTTTTAAAATATGATGAAATCCGTTGACATCCCTTGACATTTTTTTAAGCTTTTGAAAATTCCTTAGAATTTTAAAAAAAATACCATAAAATCTTCAACATTTCTTGAAATCCCTTCAAATTATTGAAATCAATTGAAAATACCCTAAAATATTTGAAATCCTTTAAACTGTTTTGCGATTTCATTGAACTTTTTATGGCTTTTGAAAACTTCTTGGAATTTTTAAAAACACCCTAAAATCTTTAAAATTTCTTGAAACAGTTCAAATTATCGAAATCAATTGAAAATACCATAAGAAAGATATACCAAATCCTGTAAAATCTTTTGAAATCCCTTGCAATTTTTTATAACTCTTAAAAATTCTTTAGAATTTTAAAAAATACCCTAAGATCTTTAAAATTCTTTAAAATCCCTTCAAATTATTGAATTGAATTTGAATTTTCTTTTTATCTTATAAAATATCATGGAATTTTTCAAATTCTCTGAAATGTTTGGAAACGCCTTGAAGAAATTCCTTAAAATCCGTTAAAAGACTATAAAATCTTCTGAAATTACATGAAATCTGATGATATTTTCTGAAATCCTGGAAAGTTTATTAAAATACGTTGAGAGCTTTTAAAATCCGTTAAAATCAATGAAACCTTCACAAATATTATAAAATCCCATGCATTTTTTTAAAACATCCTGAAACCTTATGGATCCTATAAAATCGTTCCATATATTTTGAAATTCTTTAAAAACCTATTAAAATTTTGTTAATTTCCTTAAAATCATTGAAATCCTTAGAAATTCCTTGAAATTTGTTAAATTTCTTGAAGATGCCTTGGAATCGTTTAAAATGCCCTACAATAATTTAAATCCTTTCAAATGTTTAAAATGTCTTGAAACTTTTTAGAGCTCTTAAAAATTGCTTGGAACTTTTAAAAATACCCTACAATCGTTTTAATCCTTTGGAATCCCTTCAAATTCCTGAAATCTATTCAAAATTCTTTCGAATCTTTCAAAATACCCTAAAATATTTTAAATCCTTTGAAATCCCTTGCAAATTTTGGATGCTCTTGAAAATCCCTTGAAATTTTTTAAAATGCCTTCAAATATTTCAAATCCTGTAAAATCTTTTGAAATGCCTTGAAATTTTTTAAAGCTTTTGAAAATTCCTTGGCATTTCAAAAAATACTATAAAGTCTTGAAAATCCTTTGAAATTCCTTCAAATTATTGAAATCTGTTAAAAATGTTAGGTATCTTTTAAAACACCCTGAAACATTTGAAAAGAATTCAAGAAAATTCAGAAGTAGGTATAGCCCTGAATTCAAGAGTGGTTAACCCATGGGTTAATTTATTGAAAGAAAAGTGTATTGAATTTGTAAATTTTCATGACCGGGGAAATTCCCTGGCTCTTCCCTAATTTCCAGGTTTTCCATGAATAAAGGCCACCCTGAAGAAAAATGAATCCTCACAAAAAATTGAATAACCAATTAAAAATTGCTGATTTTAGAATCATTAGGGTTGAATAGCACCGTCCAAGGCCATTTATCATTGAATTCAACATCTATTTATTGAATGGTACTTAAAAACGAAAATGAAACAAACAAGAACCAAAAAGGGCTTTGTCGAGTTTTGTGAAGGCCGTGAGAAACGAGAATTTGAGGACAAAGGACTTGCTGCCACTTCCGTTCCCCGGTGAGAGGAGTTAGACAGGTAATAATGGTGGAAATGACAGGAAACACCGGATTCAATAAACCCGTCATAAATACGAGAATCAGTTATTATGTGGGCTCAACAAAATAATTTTGTTGCTCTTCATACAACAAAACTGTTTTGTTGGGCCAACACAATTTTTCTGTTGGGTCTTTTTGTTGGCCCAACAAAACTGTTTTGTTGGCCCAACAAAACTGTTTTGCTGGCCCAACAAACCTGGTTTGTTAGCTGAACAGAATTCTTTGGTTAGTTCAATCAAATGTTTTGTTGGCTCAACAAATTTCGTTGGTTGGCCTTACCAAATATTGAATATTTGTGTTTTTTTTTGTTTGTTAAAAATTAATTTTTTTACTGAAAATTTAACTATTCCATTTTTGACTGTAAGGTTATCTTTTTCAGCAGAAAATTCAAGGATTTTGTTAAAAAATTGTCTTTTTTTGTAGAAAATTATCTTCTTACTTGAAAATACACATTTTCGGTTAAAGATTCGTTGTTTGTTTTGGTTCAAAATTATTTTAACTTATTTATTTTTAGTAAATTAACTTCTTTAGCTGACAATTTAATTATTCCATTTTTCATTGTAAATATTTTTTTTTTAGTTAAAAATCAACTATTCGGTTGAAAATTAATGTATTTTGTTAAACAAATTCCTTTTTGGTAGAAAATTAATTTTTTTCGTTAAAATTTCATCTTCTGGGTTGAAAATTGAACTATTTTGTTAAAAATTAGTTGTTTTTTAAAAATAAAAATAAATTCTTTTAATTGGAAATATAATTGTTCCATTTTTGGTTGAAAATTGATCCTTTTTAGTTAAAAATGCAGCTATTTAGTCTAAATTCATATATTTTGATAAAAATAAATGTAGTTTGTTGAAAGTTTATCCTTTTTGGTAGAAAATTAATCTTCTCGGTTGAAAATTCATGTTTTTTGTTAAGAATTCAATCATTTGGTTAAAAATTCCTCAATTTTATGAAAAGGCATGTTTTTGGTGGAAAATTTAACTATTCTGGTACAAAATTTGATAATTTGGTTGACAGTTAACTTTTTTTGTTGAAAATTAATGTCTCTTTTTTTTGTGTAAATTATTGTGTTTGGTAGAAAATTCGTCTTTTTGGGTAGAAATGACCCAACTTGATTGAAAATTCTTTTTTTTTCGAAAATTCAACTACTTGGTTGAGAGTTAAACTACATTCTTAAAACTTAATTTTTTGTTTGATGAATGAAGATGCATCATTTTAGTTGAAAATTCATCTCTTTGGTAGAAAATTGAGCTATTTCTCTTTTAAATTCATCTTTTTAGTACCGAAATTATATATATTTTTTAAAATTAAAAGCCTAAATATTATATTTTTTGTGTAAAGTGTATCTTCTTTAGTTTAAAATGCAACTATTTGGTTAAAACTTAGTCTTCTTTGTTGAAAAATTAAACAATTTTGTTAAATAGTATCCTTTTTGGTTAAAAAGTCATTTATTTTGTTGAAAATTCTTTTTTTCGGTTAAGGATTTTGTTGAAAATTTGTCTTTTTTCGGTTAAATTCAACTGTTTTTGAATTAAAAAAAAAGCCTTTTTTGTTCGAAGTATGAACTATTACATTTTTGGTTGAGAATTCATCTCTGTTATTTAAGAATTAATTTCTTCGTAGAAAATTCAACGATTTTGTTAAAAATGCATTGTTTTGGTTTAATATTCATCATTTTAATTGAGCACTCATATTTCTGGTTGAAATTTAACTATTGTGTTAAAAAATTGTTGCTTTTTGGTTTGAAGTTTATTTATTTTTAACTAAAAATTTAACTATTCCAGTTTAAGATTCATCATTTTAGTTGAAAATTGATTATTTACCCAAAAAATTTAACTATTCCATTTTTTCTAA
>CAKNWT010303884.1:4817-23702 GCA_932066315.1 Andricus coriarius | reverse complement strand
TTTGAAGATGTTTATCAAAATGCAATGAAAATACTTTATTTTCTCCTTAAAGATCCTTAAGCATCTGTTTTGCACTTCCTCAAATTTTATCGTCTTGTTTCCTTGACAAAATATGTTCTAGGGACTCTTCTAGGAGTTTGTGTACTTCCATAAAAATTTTTTCTTAAATCCTATCATTCAAATAGTGTCAAAAGCAACCTAACTGAACCTAGACGAGCACCTGGAGCAAAAGTATCGTTAAAATCTATACCTGGGCGTTGAGTAAGTACCCGTGCAACGATTTGAGGCTTCCTTCTTTCGATATAACCATCAAGGTTCATTCAGAAGACACTTTATTTTTTCCGTGACCGCGTCTTTCCAAGATTCTGAATGTGGTCCACGCAGAGCTAGTTTCCAAGGAATTTCTGTGGCTATATTTGCGTAATGTATAACGATGTTCATGAGAACTCAATTTTCTCGCCCCCTTTCCATGTCATCTCCTATATTTGCCATTTCTCCTTGAGATTGTACTATCGAGTACTGCTTCTTCCTGGACGCCTGCTTAGATTTCCTTTCGCTTCAGGAAGTCCCTCTTCTTCTGGTTGATTTTGTCTTTCTTCTATACGAGGAATTTGTTCTTCCTTTTCGAGTAAATCTTCAGAAAAGATGGAATCTCTTCTTCAGGCAAATGTTCATTTTCTTCCATATAAGGAATTTCATGTTTTTGATCTTGGCTTTCCGTAAGATTTGGTCCAATTTCAATTTCTTAAGGTATAGACTCTTCTTTCAAAGAATTACCTGCGATTGATTTATTAGAACAATTCATCTTTGTGATGAAATCTTTAAAATGTCCTTGATTTTCAATTGCATTCATAAATACAATATTTCTTGCAGTGACTACTCTTAGATCGGTTGGAAACCATACTTGGTAACCTTTCGAATCTTCACTGTAACCCAGAAAAATGCATTTCTTACCCGGAGGTTCCATTTTTCCTCTCGAGATATCTTTGTCAAGGACTACTGCCTTTTCTTTAAAGATTCGTAAGTTTTTTAGGTCAGGGCGATGTCCTGTCCATTTTTCAAATAGGGTTCTTCCGTCAAGTGCTTTTGTAGGGCAGCAGTTCCTGACGTAGTTTGCTGTAAGAGTAGCTTTAGCCCAGTAAGGCGACGCTTGATGCCTTCTTGTTTGAAGAGAAGTAATCTTACACTGCAGGCAATTTTAGCATAATGGAATAGAAGATTCGTTTTTCCACGTAATTCCGGTTGTGACTACGTTTTTCTTGATTTGAAAAAGATCGTTTTGATTCAAATGGCCTGGTCGTTCATGCAAAACCATTGCTTGCGTTTTTCGAAAATCATTTTATGCCATGCATGTTTCTTCATTTCTTTCTCTTCTATAGTACAAATCTCCCATCCTGTCAGCAACCATTTTCGCTTTTTCGTTTTCATCTTTGACAGCAGCGATTTTCTTTTTAAAAGTAACTACGTGATCTGTATCAGTTATCTTTGCGACGGACATAAGGTTTGTCCGAAGATCAGGTACAAATGATGTATTATCTAAACGTATAGGGTTTTCAGTTTTCCCGTCAGAAAACACTATTCTAACGGTACCTTTCACTCTCACGTCAGTAGAAGCATCACTGGCGAGGTGTAGTTTTTTCTGTGGCGTAGTTTGGAAATTTATGAAAATATTTTCATCCTTACATAGATGTGAAGTGCATCCACTGTTGCTGATACTAGAAAAGATTTATCTTCAGCAACGGATGCCTTTTCTTTCTTCTCTGGACAATCAGCTGTCTTGTGACCAGTTCTTCTGCATCTACGACACTGAAATTTAAATGGCTTTTTGTTTTTTTGTGTCGATTTCATCAAGGATTTTCTGCTTTAGAGTTTCTGAATTTAAAAATTGAGTCTGAGCAACGATGGCACATCGAAGGTTATCGTAGCTTTCAGGAAGATTAAGTAAACGCATGATTGATTGTTGTTTATTTGCAAACTGGAAATCTAATTCTGATAATTCGTCAATAATTCCAAAAAATTCACTCATTTGCTCAGAAATATCACCAGACCCATTTCCATCTATTTTTGATTACTGAATTTATTTTTATCTTTTTATTACAGTTTGATAAAAGCTTGTTTTTAAAAATCTTTTTTAATATATACTACTTTTCTACTAGGTCAAGTACGCCAGTTTCTGCATGTGTTAAATTGCAAGATCAGTTCAAATGAAATATGTCGCCCCTTTTTTTCTTGAAACTGATTCTTATCAAATGTAAATATTTCAGAGTAATACAACTTTGACGGCGTAGGTATAAGAGATAACGACTATCGTATAGATTAGACGAGTATAAATTATACAGGCCACGGTTGCAGAAATTGCTGCGCTTAGCAACAAATGAGTGGCATTGGTTATAAACAGAATTTTTTTGATTGGTGGTCGACCGTGGCATTTTCTGTTGACGTATAAAAAATTATTTAGTTAATTTAATTCTCGATTAATATAATAATCAGTGTTTCCTCCGATTTTAAATGATGAGGGTTGCGTGTGGTGTGCTCTTATCTTGGACGGCTGTCCTTAATTCTATTGGTAAATATGTTAATAATATATTTATAATCCGTGGTGCACTGGTACTCAAGGCCACGGCACAGAAAACATCATTTGGCTAGACAAAAACTGATGATTACAAATAAAAGTTCAATAAATAAACTTTACATAAATATCGGTTAAACTTTCTTTTGTTTTTCCATGACAAACGCATGTATTTTGAAGGACGCGAAGTTGGCTGAGCAAAACTTTATCGCTCTAAAAAATTTCCTGCAACAAATTTCATTCTTAGTTTTTTCTGTACTAACTTGATGAACATGAAATAAAATTTATGAAACTGAACGGTTTGAATTTGCATGCCATTTGGTGTCACAAATAAAATTTCACCGATTTCTTGTTACTTTGTGTAATTTTGGTGATGTTTTTGGACACTTTTTTATAAAACCATAACCAAGAAATAAAACTGTCTTGTTAAATACGTACAGATATATGTATAAAAAAATTTACAGCATCAAAGCTCAACGGTCTAAATTTTCAGTCCTTTGCTGCAGGAAATGGAATTTTATGAACTTTTTTATATTTTGTACCAATTAGGTAATTTTTTTTACACTTATGGTTATAAATTTGTATGACTCTTAGCTTAAGAAATAAAATTTAATGGATTTGAAAAGAATACACATTGCTGGAACTCAGCAGATTAAATTAAACTAAGTGTGCGAAATGAAATTTGATTGATTATACCTATTGAGTAAGATTTTGAAATAAATTTATATCAAAGGACATGTATTTAAATCATCTACGAATACTATTCCCGGCCAATCACAGAAGTCAAAACCAGGAATGTAAAAAGCATAAACAGCATCATCCTTTGAATCACGTGAAGCTGTATTCATTTCAGTTAGGTACAAAATAATTGATCAGAAATCCTAAAAGACATTATGCGATTCACAACTTTTCCCGATGTGTAAAACACACTCGCTTTACCGTTTACAAACTTCAACATATTTACAGCTTACAATTCTCGAGTATCCATACAAAATATGTTTCTTGGTACATAGAAAGAAAATTTTCAATAACAGAATAAATGACAAATATCTTTATACTATCTGCATTACATTGAAAACTTTCCTCTCGATCCCTGCTCAATTTTGACGTATTGTTGAATCACCAACAGATTGGGGACTTTTGGACGACATGCACTTTACCCAAGGAATCAGTAACAACTGTAAATAGACATTCTGCTTTCAAATTGTTATTGGTCTTGTTAGAACTCGGCAATTCCAGGTTTCCGGTTATTTCGAGGGTCATTGTCGATAGGACACACAAATCTTGACGAGTTTCGGCATCGCACTCATCGTCAACTACAGTTTTCAGGACCATTTTCACAGTCGGATTTCTTTTTATCATCTTCATTGTCATTGAAGACATTAATTTTTAAATTTCGGAGTTGGAAATCATTTTCCCAGTTTATGTCTACTTTCATACTGAGCATTTCCGTTAAGTGAAAAGCGTCTGTTTTGGCGCGAGCCAGAATAGGTCTGATTGTATCATAATCAGGTAGTTCCAATTTTTTATAGAATAATGGAGAATGGAGAAAAAAAGTTTTCATCTTGCATTACGTATGACGTATTTGAGAGTCGAAATCTTGGAAAAAGTATGTTTTCATCAAAAAATTTGAAATCAAAGACGGAAATGTCGACCTGCAATTAAATGCTTTGAATCCGATGAATTTTCTCTAATAAACTGCAATTAACGACGGTAGAGCATGTCGTACTAGTGGAGCGGAGGTTTCTAAAAAAACTCTCATACTGCTGAATCTTAAATTGCCAAGGTAAGACATGTTCAGTCGATTTACTTTGAATGCATTTGAAAAGAGCATATAGTAAATGATGAGAGTTGTAAGTTCTAGGTATATGTATGTGTTGGTAGATATACAAATATTTGTTAGAGAGTAGCATTATTGTTTACTTAACCATGTTCTCCACATTCGTATAAACAATAGATTATTCCACATGTAATTAATTTTATCGATATTTTTAAATCGGTAACTCGACAAGCACATTCAAGTAAAGGTATTGCTTTTTCACTCATCGTTCGAAAGACTGTACTTGTCAATGGCAAAGGTAAATTCTTTACAAGGATATCGTAAAGAATTGACCCCGCAACAATAAACAAATACGTGCCAATCAGTTTCAAAATATTCTCGTACTTATAACCACCCGATTTAAACTTCGCTTTTTCTGTAGCGCAACGATTCAACATCGCTAAAAAATAGAATCAGCAGACTGTGGACTATTATTTGTGATTGCTATTGTTCTACTACATTTTCAAGGGAATTGAGGACATTTAATTCTTCACCCATTGTCTTTGATGGCATCGAAGGTTCGCCATTTACTTGGTGGGGTGAAAGTGTCGTCATTTTTAAATCGTCAATGTTTCCACAGAAGCTGTCCTGTAGATGATGCATTCATATGACAGTTACAAAAGAGTTCTATCTCGCGTCTTGAGCAGGTGGGGTTTGGTTATTTGGTGAAGTAGTATGTTGTTGCTGATTCTCCAAATTAATCGGTCCATTGTGAGTTTTCAGACTTTCAGTGCTTTGAAGTCCTGCACAAAATTAATATTCATTAATTTGTACCAGTCTAGTTAATTACTTGATGCTTTGCATGATGGTGATACAGTTATTTCTACGATGAAGGCTGATGATTAATCGAATGCATTTACAAACGTTTAATTCATGTGTTTAAATTCTCGGTGGAGATAGTTTGCTAGTATGGCCGAATAAATAAAGACGTAATCAATTAATTTCAAGTGATAAGCTTAAAAAATGACAAATTTTGAAATATAAAGAGATGATGGTAACATACACTGGATTGGACACTGGATTTATTATTATTTTTTAAGAAATTTTTTATCAATTTTAAAAGGAGGTAGGCTTAGATGTCATCGTGTATTCGGTTTTGTAAATCTGTTGATTGCTTCACTAAGACCGATTTTTTTTCGTTTAATTAATTATTGTAAGATTTCTTGATAAGAACTTAAGCAAACGAGTTGAAAATCCGCTAATGAAGTTTTTTATTACATAACAGACCGCATTTTAGTAGATCAATTTGATGGATCGCAATTACTTATAAGGGTTATATTTACTACTGCATTATGAAATCCACTCGAACAATCGGTATTTTTATTATCGGTTACTCACTTTATCTGATGGCTGTGTCAGAGGTCGCTTCCTGATCTCTTCCATTGCGGGAAACTTTTTTACATATCGTATCCAATTGGATGTTGCCCATCTTGAAGCTCCATTCGCCTTATCAGCAATTTTTGAAATCGTTATTTTTTGTGGATACATTGGGCACGATTGAATGCGTTTATCCTGGTCTTCGCTGAATTGGAACGATTTAGAATCAGAACCAGGCGTAATTGAACGCTTCAATTTTTTCGTTTCGTTCTTCGTACCAATGTCTATCGGTTTCACTGTTTTCAGAGGACTTTGGTTTCGACTTTGGTTGTACGGTGCCACGAAATTATTATTTCCCCAAACATCCAATGGTTTTGTCTCAACGTACTCGACCAATTTTCGTATTGTCCCTTTTTTGCCAAAAGTTGATTTAAATTACTGCGGTTGTTCGACATAGGGATCGTAATAATTCTCCAGTTTGATATTTATTTTTATGAGATAATAATACAATTCGTTTCGGGCACTAAGTTCTTGTTCTCCAATCAAGTGAGGAAAGAAAGGCATTACGGCATACTTTAAATTTGATGTGATTTTCTAATCTTTTACACAAAATACCTGTGCTATAATAAATGAGGCAGTCAGAAACTTCTGCGAGAGGACGCAATCATGATCAATGGCGTTAGTGAAATCATTCAAATCCGCATCTGCATCTATAGCGACAATTTGCTCGTAGAATTCATAAAAAATCATTTGAAATTTTACCATAAATCTTAAGAATATTTGTTTCATTCGCTTGACGCCCTGCCAAATTGAATTTACCTAAAATTTTTTTAATCCTGAAAAATTGAAACAATCGTCTTCAGGTCTGCCATATTTTTTCCCACACATTTTGAAATATTTAAAACTTAAAATTATTCTTTTAAAATTAAACCTAAACGATTAAAAATTTTCCCAGAAATATTTTTAAAAATGTATTCTCAAAATCTTTTTAAATTATTAAAAAGCTTCTAATTTTTTCTTCGAATTCTTTAAAATAAGTTTTTCACATAATTTAATTTTTCCCAGCTATTTGAAAATGTAAAAAAGTTTAGAAATTATAGTGTGGTAGAAAGATTTTAGGAACAGAATTATTTCCCAAAATTAAACCATCATTTATAATTTAAATGTTCTCTTCCATTAATAATGGGTAGAAACATTTAGAAATAAATTTGATTATAAAGTACAATAATTTATTTTAAAATTTTTTAGACAGTTTAAAAATGTGACGTACATGAGTCAAAAATATCCCCTACATACCACATAACAGACCGTAGCGAAACCAGATTTTTTTTATTAATAATTGATTCAAATTAATAAAAACCATGTTGGTACAAAAAATAAATATAAAAAAATAATAAGAAACGAATTTACCCCACTAAAAAAAAGTCAGTAATCGTCAGAAAAAAGTCACGATTTCTGACAATTTCTGAACACTTTTGTTACGTTTCTCGACAGAAATCGTCAGGAAAGTCAGAATTCATGACAAACGTTCAGAAATCGTCAGAGCTTGGGTTCGAAGGATAATCCTTTCATTAGGAGTCTAAGAATAGAATGCCATAAAACCTAATCCATTTTATATTGCCCAGGTTATTTATATTTATTTTGGCGTATTCTTTTTTTACTCACATTTAATTAATTATATTTATATATTCAATGACTCTAAAGGTGAATCTGAAAATTTATGTCCGTTTTGACGTATCTCTTTCTCTTAACAAGGTACATTATATTTGTCCAAACATGCAAAGGTGGAACAAGGTTGTTTACTTAATTCAAAATTGGAATTAAATAATAATCTAATTTATTATTCAATAAATATTGCAGGATCGGGAAGATTTACAAGATAAATTGGAGAATCGGCTGAATAATATCTGATTGTAGGAAAAGATGAGAAAATTAGAGCTCGAAAGGTTGATCGTTGTTACCCCTTGGATAAAGATTTGTAGATAGTCCTTTTAAATAAATTCCAAATCTGGAGATTTTTCCACACTCACGAGACTTGACTCACGAAATTCTAGTTTAACTGAAATGGAGGACCCAACAGACCTGAAGACAACTGGAATTTGATTTCAGGATTTGAGTGACGAATAACTCGACAGAACTAGAACAGCTCGAGTAACTGGTGTACTAGAGTAACCTACTAAACTTGAGTAACTCAGGGGCACTGGAATCCAATCAGGAGCTGACTGATTAAACTGATTAGAATTTGACACTGAAGGGTTGGCGGAAATCACGAGCAGAGATCTGGAGATTATCAGGAACCGCACTCCGACCCAGCAACATTCCACACTGGAACTTCAGACTGAAGGGTTGACGGGCCTTTGCAAGTTCCGGAATTGGGATTTAAATCCCGAGGAGAGACCTGGAGAATTACTGGAACTGCTCTCCAACCAGAAGCTACAACTGACTTGCTGATATAAAGGTGCATCCTTTTATATTAGGGTGAGCGAAGATCTGTACTACCCTCTTTCACGTGGTGTTCGAGAAATTTCTACTCCCCCTGGGAGGAAGAAAGGTTTATGTCTTCTGGACACACGTAATCAATAATAAGTACACCGTCGTAAGGTTTATCGTTTTCCAGGTGCAATTATAGAGGCTGCTGCATCACACAGGGAGGAAAAGATCAGATCGGCATGTAGGGGGTGATTCCTCCATCCGGTAAAAGTTCTCTATCGCCTAATCAATATATTTTCCGCACGTGAGGTTCCTTGCAGTAAAAAAATGTTTCTCTCTTTTCTCCTCTTATCTTCTTCCTCTGTCCTAGCCTATTAGCTACCTGATAAGGTGTGGATTAGCAAATTATGTCACTTTCCCAAAAGTGCTTTTCACAAACTGCATGTCTATATCGTAAAATAATGTCATCTCTCCGTATATCCTGTTGCCACAGTCTAATTTTTTTTATCTTCTGGCACAATAAATAAATGACACCCCTCGTGAAAAGAAAGACCAACTTGAGACTACAGTATATGCAGGTATAGGCCTGTCTTAAAGTGATCTTAAACTGATCTTATCGGGTACCCAGAAGACCACAGTCCTTTTGCCTGAGCATGCTGCTCATAAACTAGCCCAGCTTCTTTAGGACTTTTAGTTATAGCTTATAGTTATAGTCTGTTGATACAGACAGCTCTCCTTATTTCAGAAGAAGAGAGTGGTGTCTATTTCCATGCCCTAAAAATGATGCAGGTATGGGCTGAAGGGTACATATAAGAAAAAGAAAAAACGTTGTTTGAAAAAAGAGTATGATTTAATTTTGATTTTATAATTTCAAATACATTTTTCGATCAATTTACTAGATTTGGTGATGACATGAATGCAAGATTACGAAAAGATGATTTTGATGGAACAACCTTGGGTTTTGAAGCTATATATATTTTTTGAATCATCCAATAAAATAACTTCAACTTGACAGATTCACCGCGATCTAAACTTTCAAACGATTGCTAATGTCACAATAGATTGTCTTTCGACAAAAATTGTTATAAACAAATACATTTACATCACAGTTTTGAACAAAGAAAATTGTTCTTTTTTGCTACATTGGCGATTACAACAACATTCAAGACCCATAATACACTAACATGCGATTTTGCACTTTAAAAAAATGCAATCGTCTGTATCTTGTTGCAGAGTTGAGTTCACAATTCGAGTGTTTGCCTAATGGTGACCCTATTCCTATTGTTTCTCGCTCCAGACCTTCTGCTTCTTCTCCCGGCAGACACTCACCAGAAAGGATTCTTTCTCGTGCCATACCTCATTTTTCTTCTGGGTCTCCTCCTCCTGCTGAGCCTGTTCTTCGTGCCAGGTCTAGGTCTCCTGCTGCCAGGCATCGTCCTTTTAACGTACTTGGATATAGAATTCAGGAACTTCCATTTATTCGACTTATTCCAAACAAGAATCCAAACCGGATATTCGAGCTTCGAAGATACACTTTTCCTCCCGAGAAATCAATTCATTTCAGAACATATAATGCTACCCGTAATCCCGTGCCGCTAGAAGAACAGATTGTATTATCGACGTCCGATGGTGACGTCTTTGGAATATTGGAAAAAGTGAACAGCGAAGTGCGTCTTCGTGGACTATTTGCCCCTATGCATACATATCATGGTACCAAGGAAAAGCGGGTGAAAATAAACATGTACAGCGGTGCGGTTGAAAAATTGACCCAGCAAGAAATCACGGAATCTCCAGTAGGCAACCATAACGTAATCGGAAAAAATTATAGAATAGAGCGTGTGTAAACCACAATTCTTCACACCGCTAATTCGATCTAAAAAAATTTGCATGTTGTGGTTGCGAACACATCCTCTTTGTACCTCGAACCGGTACTGCTTATTTATAAAATGAAAAATAAAGTGCAAATTTGATTCTTGATCATTTTTTCAAACCCTTACAAATGTATACGAAAAATTCCTTTAGTATAATTAATGAATTTTCCTTTTTACCTCTTCTACATATGTGGCATTAGTTCTCATGTATACCCACTCAACAAATAAAAGTTGTCAGATCTGAGTAAAACTTGGGACAATGTTGCGCTATTGGATAGTAATTTATGGAGGCAAATTTTTTGTTATTTAGATAAATAATTATTGAGGGGTAGGAGATAAAGATTTGGAAATTTTCGTATATTTCATCGATATCGGCGATTTGTAACTCTTTCAATGGTGACAAACAAATTTCGACCAATACAGTTTAGATATGTTTCTGTACGCACATTCCATTAGTCATTAGTCTTACTGGAAAATAAAAATTTGACCTTTAAAAATAAAAGTCAAAAAGAAATTTGACTTTTTTCACAGAGGGAGGCTTTCTGAATTTTTTTTTGGCTGGGAAGAAAGATTGAGTGTTTTTCTATAGGAAGCTTGAGATTAACCCTTTAACGGCCACTGTTGCAGTTCAGCAACGTCTGTTTTTAGTTCATTGACTACGTCATGAACATGTACTATGAGATTATCAGGGTTCCTGAACTTAAAAGTAAAGAAAAATTGGCAAAATGTGAATAGCAATGATTATAGTTCAAAATTGTTCCCCTTCCAGAAATCTATGAAAATATCCCTTGCTAGATAATCTTCTTTATTTGACCCAAAATTTTCAAACGAAATTCTAAAAATCTATTAAAGGATCCTGGTAAACGACCAAAGAAACTAAGTGGTGCTGAAATACGTAAGAAGTCAAAAATCGATGACATTAAAAATTGTGGTGAAGATCCAAAGCAGACCAAGGTGAATTTTGATTTCCAAAGGATATTGAATGCATCCGACGCAACTTCTTCAAAAATCGTCAAATATGTTTCAGCCAGATGGTGAATTAACGTTAACAGGTGGCTCGGTACTAAATAGTAATAATGCCAAAAATGACATTGAGGAAGTTAAAAATAACAAAACTGAGCAGTTTCGAATAAATTAAACTGAAGACGTTACAGAAAAAAATAATATAGATTAATCCGAACAGGCCCTGACGAATGAAATTGATATAGATGCTTTTCACATTCCAAAAAACGTATCTCAAAATTTAATTTTTCAAATGGTAAGGCTTCATCTGGATTTCGTATTGCAAAAAGAGAGGTCAACTGTTCTCCTGGATCTGTATGACTTTTGCTACTATAGATGAAGGAAGTATGATAAACCACTTGAAAACCATGTTGCTCTAGCGATTGAATAGAGTCAAAAGAGACACGACGAGTATTAAGATAGCAGAGGTCGAGGATCTTTATTAACGTTCTTAAGTAAAACGACAATACTTTCCTTGATTAGTATAATCAGTAAAATGATGCAAAATTCAATGGTACAGAAAGTAAATGAAAATGGAGGAAAATCCGGATTGAGTTTACATTCTTGCCAAGATGTTTCAGTAATGGAACAACATTCTTCGGTTATTCGCTATGTTGATGACCTAGGACCTGTTGAACGATTTATTGAAATCTTTGAGTCATCTGATACGACAGGTGAAACGTTGTGCAATCAAATTACTTCCGATTTAGAAAACCTTGGTTTGTCCTTAGATAATCTTGTTGGTTACTCCTTTAAAGGTGCTGCCGACAGGGCAGGCGATGAAAAAGGCCTTCAAGGAAGATTAAAGCGGCTTTTACCTTCATCAATCTACATTCATTGTTGTGGAACTTAGTCTTTGTGAACAATTGTGGATGCATTGCACCTGAAACTGACTTGTTCGGCCTTGTTCAATCAACAGCAGTTTTCTTATCAGAGAGTCATAAGAGATTGGATTATTGGAAAAATGCATCAGCAATTGTATTTATTGGCGTTTCTAAACTAAGAGTTCTGGTTAAGAAAGGACATGGCACAAGATTGTGTATCAAAGGAAAATCTCTCAAGCAATTATTTGTACTAGAATCTCTTTTTCCAATTCTTATTTTCGTACTGGAGGCAATTATTGATGACACATCCTTTAAATCAGTTGTGAGAAGTACTGCTAGCGGACTTTTAAATAAATGGTCCAAGGTGGATACAATTGTAGTAGGTATGACATTTCATCAAATTTTCATGCTTGCTGATCCAGTATCAAAATATCTGCAAACAGAATGCCTCGAAATTATTCAAGCGCATCGCATGACGTCTGAATCAACCAGCTCCATTGAAAAATTAACTTTTGAATTGGATAAGATCACGGGAAGCAGGAGTTTTTATATTATCAAAAAGGTACTTTCTTGTCTGCCCTTTTGTTGACTGTTCAACTTGCTTTTGAGTTGTCACGTCAGAATCAGATGGAAAATAATAAATAAGACTTTTAAAATCATTGTCGTTTACAATTTAGCAATTTCGAATATTTTGAAATTATACATACTTCATATGTAAAAATTTTCCGTACACCTTGCCCATTTTCATCTATTAGATTAGGTTAAGAAGTGCAGTTTCTGCACGGGTTGAATGGCAAGATCAGTTTGAATGAAATATGTAACCCAATTATTTTTCTTGTAACTGGTTCTTATCAAACGTACATAAATATCTCGGAGAAAACACAAGCTTGACGCATGTAGTCTACGAGATAACGACTATAGCATAAATTAGACGAGTATCAGTTAATTAGGTCACGACTGCAGAATTTTCTACGCTTGGCAACAAATGATTGGCGTTGGTCATAAATAGAATTTTACTGGTTGGTAGCAGTTTCTCCATTAATATAATAATCAGTTTTTTCTCCGATTTGAAATGATGAGGATTGCGTGTAGTCTGCTCTTATCCTGGACGGTTATCTTTAATTCTATTGGTGAATATATTAATAGCATATCTATAATATTTAGTAAATTTCTTTTTAGCTTTACGCAAATAAGAATTTTCGCGATTTAATTTGCACACTTCTCAGTAAATGAAAAACATAGAGTTCACTCAATGGCGCGGCACAGGAAGCATAATTTGGGGCGCCAAAACTGATGATTACAGAAAAAGTTTTAAAGTAATTTTGTGTTACCAAGATTTTTAGACAATATTTTTAATACAAATAAGTGTTTAAAAGGAATTGTTAAAATTACTTTTCACTGAAACGTTTTAATCCTCCGAGGTGAACTTTATTAAAGATTCGCAGTGGAAGGAACTAATTCTGCGGCGTTTCAAAGAAAAACTGTTTGAATGTTCAGAAAATGTTGCATCATCATTATGATTTGTGACATTTTGTGGATTGAACTTATCGTCAAATATGAAAAATTATTCCTAAACATTTTTTAAATACACAAAGTCAAGTACAAATCTTACTCTTTAAAACTGGACAAAGAATATAAGCAAATATTGCGTGATTGCTAAGGCAGAATTTGCGCGTACCATCGACTGCAGCGATTTGTCACTCTTTTACTATCAATAAAAAAAATGTTGTCTTCTACAGGTCGAAATTCGAAAAAAATCATATTCAGTTTTTACCTTCGTTTATGAAGGTCAAATATTTATTTATTCAACGAATGATTAAATGGTAAGAAATTAACGCACGTTTCGAATATGGTTTGTTCGTCTTTGCCGAAATTTATATTCCACGCGTAAACATTTTTTATTATCACTCAACAATCACGTAATATTGATTCGTGTTTTCCGTTCAGACATACACAGTATGATTTGATCTTAATTTTATCATTTCAAACACATTTTTCGATCAATTTACTAGATTTGGCGATGGCATGAACGCAAGATTACGAAAGATGATTTTGCTGGACAATGTTGCACATTGTTTTCTCACCTTTTCCTTCAAACTCCATTACCTTTGTTTTATTTACGTTAACTTGAATGTTGGACGTTAAATGGGATTTTGAATTTGATTTTAATTTAATTTAAGATTCCTAAATTTCAATCTTGTCATCTGCGAAAGCCAAACCATGTACCTTCACCGTTTCGAGATCTACACCTTCTTCGTCAAAGAGGGCCATTCTTAGACACTTGTCCATAAAAATGATAAATAGCCATGATGACATAATGCATCCTTGTCTAACACCCTGCAAAATATCGATCCAGTTACTCAGTTTTCCATTAACCCTTACAGTTTATTTCTTTTTACCTTGTCAAATTCTTTTCCTAGGTCAACAAATGCACAGAAAACTTTCTTTCCTACTCTTAAGCTTTTTTCTGTGATTTGTCTTAAGCTTAATATCTGATCTGTGCATGATCTTCCTAACATAAATCCACTTTGGACTTCCCATATCTTTTCTTCTGTAATTTCCATTACCCTACGAATAAGTGTTTTCGAGTATATTTTACTTACGGTACTTAGTAAGTTGATACCTCTGTAATTATTGCAGTTGTTTTATCTCCCTTTCTTTTGTATATTGGTACGATAATCGCTTTTCTCCAATCCTCTGGGACTTGTCCCGTCTATACATAAATACATAAATTTATCAATTCGCAAAACCTGTGAGGTATGTACTCTCCACCGTATTTAACCATTTCAGCGCTAATACTGTCTAAACCAGCAGCCTTACCATTTTTTAAGTTCTTAATTATATCTCTAACTTCAGTGACACAGATTTTCTCAATTGGGTTTTCTAATTCGTTATGTTCTATGTCGCAGTTTTGTTGCCCTCCTAATAATTCTTTGAAAGAGTCTTTTAAAGCGTCTACTATCCCGTCTGTATCATAAAGCATTTGACCTTTGCTGTTTCTCATGCTCACAAGCTTTGCATTTTCACTTTCCTTCATCTCTTTAAATATTAGTTTCATGGTTCCTTGAAAGTCGTTTTGTTACTTTTTCTCTTCTTCAGTTCTGATTTTATCTTTACTTTCCTTGACTAGTCATTTAACTTTTCTCTTTTTGTGTCTGTAATCACTTTCAAGCCTATTTCTCTCATCATCGCTAAGACCTGTGATGTTTAACGTTCTTTCGTACGCTTTTTTCTTTTCTTTTTGGGCTGCCTTCATTTTATCATTCCACCATGAACAACCAGATTTTCTCCCTACAACCGCCGTACCACATACTTCAATCGGAGTTTCAACAATGATATTTCGTAACATAGCTGACGCGCCCTCTATATCTTTAATGCTTCTAAGCGCTTCCCAAGTTGCCTCATCTACGCGTTTGTTTATCTTATTCTGAAAATCTATACGCACTTCCGCTTTCTGTAAATTTTCAATCTTAATTCGCATTTCTTTCGTTTTTGCTGTTTTCTTTTTTCTTCATCCCCGCCCTAAGTTTATTTTGAAGACTAAAAGGTAATGATCAGTATTGCATTCGGAACCCCTTATGACTCCTGTATCTTTGACTAGTTCTCTTAGTCTTTCATCCGCAATAAAGAAGTCACTTATACTGCGGTTATTTCCTTTACACCAGGTATACGTGTGGATTATTTTATGTCGAAACCAAGTATTTGTAATGAATAGGCCCTTTTCTAAGCATAAGCTAATTAACTTTTCCCCGTTATAATTTTTTCTTGGATCCCCAAATTTATCTAGAAACCTTTCCGTATCTGTATCTTGACGTTGAACGCCGACCCATCCATTCATATCTCCTAGCAAAATTATTCTTTCACATTTATCGCAGGTACTAATTGTATTTTTTAAAGTGTCCCAGAAGGCGTCTTTGACTTTCCTCGGGTCACTATCAACTGGGGCATAGCAGGCTACGATAAATAATCTTCTGATTCCCACCTTCATTCTAGCCCACAACAATCTGGGAGATACAAAATCATGATCTTTAAAATGCTTTCTTGCTTTTTCATTCATAATTAAACTGAGCCCTTGACTACCATGTGATTCGCTACCCACTCTTGATCAGATCTCAAAACCGCCTTTCAATACCCCATTTTCTATGTTTCTACATTCGCAACCTTTCTTCTTCGTCTCAGGTACACATAAAATATCTAGTTTCCTTACGTGCATAGTTTCTCGTAGTCCTCTTATCTTAAGATCACTCACTCCTCTAGCATTCCAAACATTTGTAAAAATGACCATTTTTGTCGCTTCGTTTTGGGTACTGAATAGTTCTTAAGTTTACATAAACTATCTACGAATTCATTATATGAATGCATGTAAAAACCGAAAATGCAGCAGATGCCAGTTTTATCCATTAGTTCGTTCATGACAGTTAAAGAAATAAAGTAAATCAATTCATAATAAAAATTTCCATTCATCGAGATTGAATTGACTGATTATATTTGCTTTTGACGAAATGTCAAAAAGTATATAAAAAACTGTACTTCATGAGAAGGATGTTGTTTTCACTTTTCCCTTTGCAATATAAAATGTACAATGTATTTTTATATTGACAAAATAATATCTGCAAGGTGAGTCAATAGATGCATTAGTGATTCCTCTAAGAAATATATGGGCGTCGCTAGAACATGATGTATTTTTAACTGAAATATAAATAAATTTTAATACTAATTTGAATGCGATTTGTAATCATAATAAATATTTAACAACTATGATACATTCTGCTGGGTTATTTATTGTCCCACATAATTCCAACATCACACTAATCATTACAGTTTCCGAATAGACTTAATGATAGTAGATGATCTTGATAAGCTTAATTCTTATAGCCAGCATGCTATTCCATTTCTATCTAATCACGAGCTTATCAATATTAAATACAAATATATCTGTACCCAATCCACAAACCGTAATCAAACCTAAATAAGAAATATTGCATATGTAGATGAGCGTGAGTTTCAGGAGCACTTAATGACCTATGATTGGGAAAAAATACTAAGAATTGAAGACATTAACAGTAAATTAAATCTCTTGTGCTCTTACTTAATTTCTTCGCTCGATCAGTTTGCGCCTTTTCATGTTCCACATAAACATAAAAATTCAGCTCCTTGGATCACAGTTAAAATCAAAAACCTTATGAAGGATCGTAATAATAAACGTCGTCTGGTAAAGAGAATCAAAAATCCGCTGATACAAGCTATAAAGAATTTGAGTGACACGATCCCGATGCCCCCTAAACGAGCGTCGTGGTCAGAAAACGACCTGTTGTCAGCTGTCCGAGCAGTGGAAAGAGGAATTTCGAGTTCATATACAGCTGCAGAGAGGTATGGGGTTCTCAGAAGAACTGTCAAAAACCATTTAAGAGTGGCAGTTTGAAAAAAACGCTGGTTCGAATAAGCCAGGCTTAAAAACAATTGTTTTACTCAATTTCGAGTCTCGACATATTTCAAAGTTTCGTAATCCTAAAATCAACCAAGGCTCTGATAATAATAATCTCGACTCATTTACAACAGAATAAATCCTAAATCCTAACCTAATACTTAAAAACTAAGCTAACTTCAAAAAGTTAGGATTCCCTGCCCGGACCTTCATGCTAGGAAATTACAAAACAAAACTTAAAAATTCCTAATGCTATCCGAAGATCGAGCTAAACATCGTCTAGTCATCAGAAAAACCTAACCTCAAAGTTGACTATGGCCTAACCTCACTAAATTAGTAATGACTTATGATTAGTCATAACCTAATTTATTCGGTTAGTAATAGAGAAACTCAAAATCACTACAAAATATTAAATAATCTAGACCTCTGAATTTCAACAATAATTCCAATAATCCACATCATAATGTTCCAAACCTTCACATTTTTAGTTTCTACAGAAATTATGCCTAGCTCGCCTAGCCCTAATGGCTCGAAATTAAATATAATAATTAACAAGCACGTGGCATAAATATCCCAAAAGTTAGCAATCTTAAAACACATCAATCGTACATTCAAAATTTTGCCGAACGACCTTTCAATAAACATGACATAAATTAATCCGACAAAATCAGTTCAAAAATAAGAAAGAAATAATGTCAACATAGTCCTAGAACGCACTCCAAATTTATACACAGTTCTCGACGCTCAAAGTTTCCGTGATATCCCAAACATAAGAGGGGGTGGGGTAAGGGAAAAGTCCTTGACTGGATGACATCTCTAAGGAATTCAAATTATAAGTCTTTGATACAACAAAATTGGGATACATCTTTTTATCGTTAAAGCACATTTGGTGCAAAACTCGACTGGGGGCTCATTTCAATAATTTTATACCTTTTTAGGTTAACACTTAAAAGGGGAATCACTCATAATTAAAGATCGGGTTTTGGGATAAAGCACAACTCGGGACTCTATTACGTGGCAAAAATAGAGTTATTCGAAATGCTCGACGGGGTTAGTCACAAAGTATTTTACAGTTGAGAATTAATTTAAAAAATAATGTTTATAACCAATTCACTATATTATAAAAAAATGAATAAGAAGGCCCAGTTGGAGAGTCCCCGTCTCTACCACGTGTAACGACATTTTCCCGACAGCAAGTAAGGCATTGAGATTAGCAAAATTGATCCATCGTGGCTACGTGTCGAGCGGAGATCCCTTTTCCTCAAATAAACAAGAGTTGGCCTTATCCGTAGTATGGAGAAACCTTCTAGGGAGTTGTTGACAGCATCTTTAATAGTTTCCTCTTGAAAACTGCCTCACAAAGGTAACCAAAAAAAAGTCTTAACGTATCGGTTCTACTTCACACGGCTGTGGCAGGCAGAGAGGAGCGAGCGTAATTGCGACGGTCAGGGACTGGGCCTCGGCGTTCCTTCTCCTCCTTCTGTCCGCCGTTCCTATTGGTGGTAATCCCGCTGTGGAGACGGGCTGCTGGGTATACATTCCAGGGCCGTCTTAATAAGTGGAGTTCGGTACCCTTTTATTTTCAGTTTTCATCCTTCCTTCTTTCCATTATCGCTAGAATTGATTCA
>CAKNWT010303873.1:0-10469 GCA_932066315.1 Andricus coriarius | reverse complement strand
AACGTCAGATTCTAAAGCGGTGCGCTCCATTTTATATTGAAAAATCAAAACATTAATGTTTGTATTTAAAACATTTTCAGTTAGTGATTTTCCTGGAGAAAAAAATATTGTTTGCCAAGCCTGGGAACAGCGGGGAATTTTTAAGAACAGTTTAAGTTTCAGGGTCAGAGGAAAAATCGAATTTTCCGATGATGGCCTCTAAATGGCTACAGCTTCTTCGGAATTTATTTCTTCAGTTCAAAAAGAGTTTCTTTTGATTATAGATACTTTGTTTCTCAGAGGAAAAAATTTTTCCGGCATATGCGCAACATAACATTTTTTAGAAAATTTTAAGCTTTGGCTTTTAGTGAAAATTCGAACTTTAAAATTGTAGCTTATGACCTTTCCATGATTTCTAGGTTTTCACTAACCTGCGGTGACCCTGCATCGTTGACAAAGTCTTTACTGGTTATTACTGAAAAGCAAATAACTTTCAGTGATATGATCATGATCAAAATATAATAGATAGATTTTTGATATTTGAAAAAGACTACATCTATTTGAGATCTTGCCTTGTATCTTGTAACTATATCAGTTTTTCTAACCGGGGATTGATTTTGTGTTTATCAAAATTTTTAATTTAATTATAACTGCAGTGGCTGATTTTAGTAAAAGGACTTAAATTTACTGAAAATTATTCTAATTTTCAGTGATGGTAGTGTCGCATTCTCAAATTATCTCAACGATATTTATTTTCATTGAGACGTTCGTTCAATTTGTGTTTACTTTTTCCTGTCCTGTAAATTGCAACCAACCATATAAGTTGATTCCAAGACTGATAGGATATAAAAACTAGCCCTAACCATTCTATAACCAAACTTGATGATTAAATAAACAACAATTAAGTAAAATTAATTCTCATAATAAAAATTCCCACTAAATTTTTAATCGTGAGTTGACGATAAAAGTAACGGATTGTAGATTCACACAAGGGAGAGATGATTGCGTGCTTTTCTGACTTGAATTCAATTTTGGAATTAATGATTGATAAAGTGCAAGGTCGTTACGGATACCATTCTGGCTCTATTTAAAAAAAAATTGAAACTAAAAATTGCACATTCAAATTTCAGTAGCGGGTGCAACCATGCACAACGAGGTCCTCATCGTGAGATAAAGTGCAAGGTGGTTACAATAAATTTTGCATGCACTTCTTTATCATTTGATTCCCCACAATGAATGCAAACATATACAAAAAGGTCTCCACAAAAATATGGAGTGCAAAGTCGTTAAAATCATGCATAAAAAATTGCGTTCCTTTAAAACGACGCCAATTCATTAATTTGTCATCAATGACAGGGTAGATCGAGGAGAGACCAAAAGAGTCCATCATCGTAGAGCCTCGAGTAAGAAGTCCTTTCGGAACCGATACCGGGATCAATATATAAAGTGCATTGGTCCCACGCTATCCCCACTTATTAGATGATGGCGCGCGCAATCGATCGTATGATCGAATGATTTCGTGAATCATCCCTTAGCTCTACCTGCTTGTTCATTTTTGAGTCAGAGGCGTATTAATATAAATATTTACTCATAGCTTTATGATTTAATTCTAATTGTGAAAATAGAACGGACCGTCTCAATCTGATAAGAAATAAACGCAAGCGACGAATCTCGACTTCGTATCTTCACAGAAATTTCCAGTCCACAACTACAAATTTATTATGATTATTCAGCAATCACGATTCAAGTAGTAAGATTCGCTTTTTATTTTATAAAATTTATAAATTTTTTAGAATAATTTTCTTGTTTTGGCGATGAGTTGAACGCAAGATTGAATGTCAGAATTTTATGTGGAAACAAATTCACTTATTTTGAATTTTTAAACAGAAAATTTGTCCTTCCTGCGGGATAATTATTTTTTACCTCAAGAATAATATGAATTCACAATAGATATTCTCAGGTTTTAAGATATAAGACGGCGTCAGAAGTTTTCTTTTTCCTGGTCAGCATTTGTTTAAATAAAACTCACAGACTGTATAATATGTGCCTATAAGGTTTCTACAGCCGAAATATAACCAAGAAATTCACATTACCATGTCATTTCACTTAAATATTGGAATAGATTTGTATTTCTATTCAGTTTCTTTAAATATCAATAAATTAAACCAATTCCGACTTTATTCTTTGTTCTTAATGTAGTCGCATTTTCAAACTGAAGTATGCAATTGTTCAACCAATATTATGCAACCGTCATAATTGTGCGCGAGCTTTATGCTACTTTTAGCTATGATGAAAAATAAGGATTTCTAAACATTTTTAAGAATATCTAAAGAGCTGGTAAATATGAATATGACTTAAACAAAAATTATATTCCTTTAATTTCAATTTTGATTAGCACTTAATACCAGAAATTGCAGATACAAAAAAATTATCATAATTTTCGTACCCAAACGGAAATTTTGTTATCTCTAAATAAAACAGTTTTGTCCTCAATAAGACACCGCAGGACTATTTTTGATTTAAAATAGTCATAAGAGTTTTTTGTTTGTCATAACACATAGAAACTTTTCAGCACTAGGCATTTTCGATTTTCACACATTTTGTGTTGTCAGCCCACCCTACTTTACGTATAGTAATAGAATTTTCTACTAAGACTAAGAATTTAAAGAATTCCCGACCATCAAATAAACACACTGTCGTTTCTTGGTTTTCCAGTTTCCCGTCCAAAAATGGCCATTCTTGAAAAATTCAATGTGGCTTTGAAAATGTCCCTATTCTTGTAGATATTTTTGATACGAATGTCTTGATCATGTATAATTTTATTTCATGTGTATTTATGTATATTACCTTTTCAGTCTTTTATCAATCACTGTTTTTATAGGGGAGACCGGGGCTAGTTGGGACAACTAGGACTCCAGAATTTTTCGCGTCTTTCTAGTAACTTTTTCAGAATCGTTCTATACTTGCTGTTGAAGTGCATATCCTTGGCCATTGATGTACATTTTTTGGGTGCATAATATTCATTATATAAATTTTGGCGAGTGTATAACTGGGGTCATGGCTTGTGTCCCAACCTGCCCCGTATACGGGGCAGGTTGGGACAAATGAAACAATGTCAATTTAGAAAATCTGTAGTTGATTTTAAAAAAAGAAGAAAGTTGAAGCAATCACTTTTATAGACATTTGACTTATTTTCCAGTTGTGTTCAAGTGCGAAGTAAGCTTATCGAGTCACTTTGTATCATTTTCAGATTTCATCTTTCTTGATTTTCCGTGTAGACAGGAAAAATTCCAAGTTTAAGCAAAAGTTTCAGGAATAACATAAACCCACAAGCTATGCCTGGCACTACTCTCAATACGTTAGATCGTTTAATCGTCCCAACTTGCCCCGCGATAATCTGTCCCAACCTACCCCGACCGCATTTTTGGTAAGCAACATTTGCAAAAAATTCCAAAATTTAAGGTTAGAAAAAATTCTCCAACGAATTCTCGCAGCTGTTGATATGCTCTATTCATGTTCATATTCGTTTTAAAAATAAAAATAAATATTCGAGGACGACTTCACGAAAAAACCAACAAAATAAAAAGTTACTCACCACTCTTGAAAATGAATATTCGGAAATAAATTCTGTGAAACGCAATATTTTGACATCAAAATACACTAATATTACGTATCGGGAGCTTCGACCACTGTACAACATATGGCGCGATATGTTCAATATTAGTATTAAAATTTGCTTTGTCCCAACTAGCCCCGTGTCCCAACTAGCCCCGTGTCCCAACTAGCCCCGGTCTCCTCTACAGATAAATAAAGGAGGACTAAACACACATATGTAAGAAAAAATTCTATGGTACCAATTGATTCGTATCGAGAGTATAAACAAATCTAGGTAGGCAAGCTAAAGCATGTCATTATTAAAAGAAAAAGTAAATTATGCAGTAAAATATATCTAAAAATTTTGTGTTGACAAAATTAAATAACACCATTGAAGTCACCATTATTATTTTTTCAAAAAATAAGAAGTATTTTCAAAAGCTCATTGAATTTTTCATACTTGAAGATTTTTGGGATAGAATTCAACAAGGAAGTTGCATATTTCCTTTTCTTCTGGAGAGCGCCAATAACGACTAAGTCTACTGCGAATTACGAATACACTGTACAACGTCGAAGATAAATTCTCACATACCCCTTTAGGTACCACTGGACTCAATCGGTAACGGCCGACAATGTCTCGAGTAATCGAGGTCTAAGCCCTCCAGGGCGAAGTTTGGAAAGGAGGTTTATAGTTGGTGGGCAGAACGACGGGAAAATATAGTGCTGGTACCTGCATAATGTATCGAGGAGAGCTTGACTCCGCCGACACAAAGTACTTGGTAACTACTTAGACAAGGGAACGCAGGCCTGACGAAACTCTTGCCAGGCTACTTAGAAACTTATTTCGCAGCACGTCTTTAAAATGATATAGCCAGCCACCCTCGACATCCTCTACGTGCACCTTCGTCTTCTGTCAGTGCGTCTTCTTCCACCCATTCCTATTCCATCCCTGAGGACGTTACTCGACCTCATGACCCTCCCCTTTGAGAAACTCCCACCCCCTCCTTCTCCTCTCGGCGGGATAAATTAGTTTTTTATGGTCCGACGATCTGCTGAGACGCGAGAGCAGGAAGAATAATAGCGAGGAAGTTATAATGTTTTATAATTAGCTACGGCATTTATTTCATTCGAAAGGAGCCCGAGCGACCGTGGAAAACTTTAGATGCTTGGCTAAACTCAAAAAGTCTCCTTCTGGCAAGTTCCCTTTCTTTGAGGGTGCATGCTCGACGGCACCGAAACGTGATAATCTCTGTCTGCGGTCTTAACTTTTTAAACAGTCGAGACCAGAAAGTTCTGACTCTAAGGAAACAAGGGGTATGTGTGCAGAAAGTATAAAAGTAATATTAATTAAAGACCTGTGTTGAAGGGAAAAATTGCAGTAATTTTATTATTTTAAGTCACGCCCAATGACCTTAATCTCTAACAAAAAATTTTATTAGAAACGCTTGACAGGAAAATGTTATGGGTGCTTCGACTCAACACATCGAAAAGTGAATCCTCCTGAACCTTAGACACGTCCAATAGACTAGCCTTTTAAACGTATGTTATACTCACTAGTCACGCCCATGAACTATTATTTTAAGATATTGTTAAATTTTGAACGTGCCCTGTAAACACCATTTGTGGCCATTAACCATTTTTCTAAAACACATTGATTCACCTCAATCATTAATGGGACGACCCTTTAGCAACGACTCATAGGGCTGCGCCCACACAAGAAGCCTACTAGGCATTTCCTTTGAAACGCGCCTAGTGAATTCACCTTCAAACTATTCTTTCGAGGCCGTATTTCAGTTTTCTAAATTTTGCTGAAACGACAAACGAACATCATTGAAATAGGCTGCAGGAGTCATATTTATTTCCAAATTGTATTGCATTGTGGAAAAATAAGAACAAGTGTTTAAAATACAAACGTAAATCGAAAACTTGTTTAAATCAGTGCATTATCGCATTATTACGAACTGCAACCACTCGTTTCATTGCTTGAGGTATTACTATACATTCACGTGAATTAATCATGCACGCCAACCACCTGATTATAACGATTATTGCAGCCGCACAGCCACCGTAGTTCTTGCCGACTCTAACTTCGGCGTCCCGCAATGTTATAAGCGACAAAAGGGAGCGGGGAAAATCGAATTTCAAATAAATTTCAGTGTCTTTATTCGAATTTTTACTCAATTCCGACTGAATTAATTTTTTTTTTAATTTAAATTTGTTTAACATTTTTTAAATTCTTCTTATTTTTATTTCAGTTTTTTTTATCGCTTTCGTTCTCTGAAATCTATCAGTTTGAGCATATTCTAAAAAATCTATGAGAATATGATTTCTGCCGAAACAGTTACTCTGTAAAAAAAATCGATTGAATTGTAAATCGCTGGAGGATGTAAATAAAAGGGCCCTCGTGTGTCAGAGTAAGTTTACGAAATTTTGTAAAAATCCACCTAGTGATGAATCTTGCAATTACAGCTGGTGCGAAATTCCAATTCGGTCGGTGATTTTACACACAAAAAAGTAAGATTCATGCGGTGAAAAAATTAAATAAAATAAAAATTTTTAGGTGACACGATTCGAACACTCGAAGCTTAAACTTAGCACGATTCCATGGAGATTGAAGACACACAAGCCGGACACGTTACCACCTACCTAAAATACATAAGATGCTATGTGTATTTTTTGCAAGTTCATATATTCTGTAACAAAAATATAAAATATACATTGTGAATAACCGAATTTTTTTCCTTTCAATAGCAGACAATGTAAAAGACAAAATAGGAATAGCTAGAATTTTGTATATTTTTGTGTGAAAGCTGTCAAAAAAGTTGGAAATAGTTGACAATTTCCTCGTATTAACGATAAAAATGCCCCAAAATTAGAGGACGAACGCATCGATAAACAACGAAAACAAAAGATACTTTCATATTCACATATTATTTGATTAATTATTCTAAATTTTCAATGAATTATAAATCCAAAATCTTACAGTTTCTGTCAGGGTAAAATAAAAAGCTCGATGTAATTTTTAATCTCAGGAATGCGATTTTACCGACCCATGGTATTTTTACACGCTGCGACTGAATTTTCCCTTCTGAACGTAAATTTCGTACGAGGGAATGTGTAATTTTGTTTGTATCTATAGTGTGTAATATTACGCTGCTGTTCGAGGGTCCTTTAATTTACATCGCTGTAGGTTTTAATTTCACACACTTTTGTAAAATCACACAATGAGTTCCGGATAACAAGTTCGAAAAAATTTTAATCGTTTAATTAAATGTTCCTCACCTAAAAAATGTCCAGTAAAATAGTATGAGCAATTGTCCTTATGAATGTAATGATGTGTGTGTGTGTGGACGTCGCACGTTTCTGTGAACACGACATCTTAAAAACTTGAAAATTGATGGAATTTGGATGGCTTATTTTTACCACTTTTTATCTCAAAAAAGTCCAAAGTATTTCTAAAAATATTGTAAAATGTTATGTAGCACATTATCAGTAAGGAAGCTACGGTAATTTATAATATTTAAAAAATCTGTATTTTTTACAGTAAAATTTTTTTCCTTCGAATAATTCAAAGGAGATTTAGGTATAAAGAAGACTCCTTGATTTCAGAAGAAAACATTGACCTAATTGTATTTTTGTAAATTTAGGGCGAGAGAGTGACCCTGCCTGAGAAGTTCCTGATATGTTAAATTTAAATATTTTAAATTTGTATTAATATTTATTATTATACCATTAAGCCATTTCCCGTTCGGGGTAGGCGTGACTCACTCGGCGAGGAAGGGAGTAATGTGAGGAAGGAGGTATTGATTTTTCTTTTCAGATTGATCTAGAATTCTCATGTTATTTATTTGAATAACACGTTCGTTCCGCAACACTGCTCCGACCCAGGTTGCCGATTAATCTCTCTAGCGATCATACCAAGTGAAGAGCCTCACAAAGTCGTCATGTGAAGCTCCCCACTCGGGCCCATTATTATCCAATGTTCTTTGTTACAGACATCATTCACTCTACTGACTTTTTTTATATAAACTATTTGTCGCTATACTTTTTTGTCTTGGCATACTTCTCTAGCTTCCTTCACGTCCATGCGTCCATCACGTATTTCCGCGGTCTGCATCTGGGTACATATTGAAATAAAGAATACTATATATTCTTATATCAACTTTAAATTATGTTATTGTAAACAGTTTTAATGTGAAAAAAAAACAGATTTTTAAAATATTATAAATCACAATAACTTCCTTACAAATCAATGCATTTTTTTATTATTACGTCAACTTTGATTCATGTTAATCAGAAAGGTTTTATAGAACTTTATAATTTTTTAATAAAATGTATTAATCTAACCGGTCAATCGATTCATTTCGAGTCAAGGAATCTTTTATATTCTTTCATCAACTTTAAATTATGTGAATGAATAAAGTTTTACTGTAAACTCCCTTTTTTAAACATTACAGTGTGGTAAAAAAAGTAATAAATATTTTTAGAAAAACTTTTGTTAGTTTTGAGATATAAGTGGTGAAAATAAGCCATACAAATGTTATCAATTTATCTCTAACCATCTGCAAGTTGTCGAGTTCACCAAAAAGTGTGACATCCACAGACATCAACCGACATTCACAAATGAAGCCCAAAAATTGGTTACAGCATTGTATTAGGCATTGCTAAATTGAGGAACGTGTAATGAAAAGATTCAACATTTTCTTCGAAATTGTTACCATCACTAAGCTTTCTCTTTGAGGAAGCTAAGCGACAAAGTAATATTATGTATGTAATTTTTTATGTTGAATTCTAAATCAACTGATCTATTTCTTTAAATATTGATATTTTTTGAACAAAACAAAAAATATTGACTAGGAACATTTGCAGTGTAAAATTGTTTTTATAAAACTTAAATCCATCTAGCATTGTAAAAAGGAATTTTCTAAAGATGATTTCCATTAAAGTAGTGTATTATTTGTTTCGCATATATGATTTAATGTCGGATGTTGGAGTTGCAGTATACGCTGTCTCGTAATAAGTAAATAAATATTCATGATGAACTAGTTGTAAAGCGGATATAAGCTAATTAGAAGTTTCAGAGAGCCTGCCGTGATAACCTTTGAGAAATTCCCTATTCATGGGTTAAGTAATTCATGTCGCAGCAGTTCCGACATTACGCGGCGTTACGTCGCTACAAAATAAAGAAATCCTTCTTTCCACTCTTCGGAATGAGCAAAACAGCTTAAAACAACACTATGCTTTTGTTAGAGAAAAATGAATTTTATCCTCTGGTACAATTCCCTTTATGCTGCTAATACAAGTTTTATGTGGTTGAAAATGCATTTCTAGAGCATTGAGCATGCTTGATTATCAGAATAACATTCACAAAAACAATATTCTGAAAATCTTCTGAAATAGAGAATGACAGATGATTCTCTAAGTTTGATTGATATTCAAAAAACCAAAGCGTAGATTGACTGCCCTGGAAGAACTTTAAACGCGCTGATATGCGCCGTCAAGCAAAAATTTTGCGCCACATGGATAACAGAGTTATCGGCGATTCAAATGGCGGAGGCTGGCGCGAGTTTTATACAAAAATAGCCTTTCTTTTCAGTTCAGCATAGCTATACGTCATAATTTTCAATTTACTCATATGCCCACAAAATATTTTTTTTTAAACTTTGAAAATTGTCCACGATACGACGGTTTGAACACTTTGTGAAGTGTTGACCAAAGAACAAAATCTGCCTCCTGCGCGGGAACATTCTCATCGCTCGCTGCGCGCGCGGCTCGCAAGTTTGAGCGCGCCTATGGCTCGCGTCTGTTTGTTCTCGCGCTCGGTAATATATTTATCTCGCGCTACGCGCTCGGTGTTTGTATTTCACCCCCATTTGTGCGCAGGCCTTTCAAAATTGAAGGTCAAAACATCGACAACTGTAATTTGGTGATCGTGAATTCTCTTTTGTTTAAGCTCCTTCGGCTTTAACGAACCCGTTCTCATCACGTATCTCGTGCTTGGCACTCGATTTTTCAAACAATGCGCAAGGGTTCAGATTTTGTGATCCTGTGTAATTTAGGTCAAACTAAATTTTTTTTGTATTTCATTAGGCACGATCGCGCAATCAATAAAAAATATAAAGACAAACGCAAGATTACAAAATTATAAAGATTCGTTAAGCAAACATTTTTAAAAAGATTAATTTTTTTGTTATTGGACGATTAACTGTACTGTCGCGAATTCGTTTTTTTATGGTTAAAAGATAATTTTTGACTGAAAATTTCTTTTTTTATTTTCAATTAATTTTTTAAACTGAAAATTAAAGTATTTCATTCGTGGTACGGATTTCTCTTAGTTGAAAATTCATGTATTTTGTGGAAATTGGTTAGTTTTTTTTTTCAGAAAATGAAGATACTTGATTGAAGATTCATGTTTTTGGTTGAAAATTGAACTATTCAATTTTTTTTACGTAAACATGTATATTTTTTCGTGGAAAGGTCAACTAATTAGTAGAAAGTTGAAGTATTAAATATTTGTTTTCTATGCTAAAAAAAAATTTTGGAACTGAAAACTAAAGTATTTAATTTTTCGTCAAATTGTGTCTTTCTGGATGAAAAATGTACGTATTTTGTTGAAATTTTCTTTTTTCGTGAGAAAATTAATTCTTGCTTGGAAATTCATCTTTTTAGTTGAAAACTAAACTATTTTGTTCAAAATTCGTCTTTTTATACCTAAACTTTGACTTTTACTACAAATTTACCTGTTCCAGATAAGGAGTCATTATTTTAGTTGAAAATTCATCTCTTTGGTTGATGATTCAACTTATTTATTAAAAATTCGTTTTTTTGTTGAAAATTAATTTTTTAACTAAAAACATAAGTGTTCCATTTTTGGTAGAATATATATATATATATAT
>CAKNWT010303869.1:655-13339 GCA_932066315.1 Andricus coriarius | reverse complement strand
TGTAACTACTCCATTTTTGGTTATAAATTGATCTTTTTTAGTTGAATAATTCAACTATATCTATATTTACTCAAACAAATTTTGAAACGAAGAAAATATAAACTAAAAATTAATCAAATAAAATTTAGACTAACATTGTATCTACTGTTTAAATTATTTAGTTTAAAATTCAACTGCATGGTTAAAATTGATTCATCTTTTTTGGTAGAAAATTAATATTATGTGTTAAAAATTCATCTGTTTGGTTGACGATTTAAGTATTTGGAAAAATATTCAACTATTTGGTGCAAAATTAAACTGCTTTGTAGAAAACTCGCTTTTTTATTGAAAATTACTATTTTTGGTTAATTGATCTTTTTTAGTTGACAAATTCAGCTATATACTTTAGTTGAAAAAATGTAGAAACGAAGGTAATATAAACTAAAAATTAATCAAATAAAATTTAGACTATCATTGCATCTACTGTTTACACTATTAAGTTGAAAATTTATTTGATTTGTTGAAAAATTAATCTTTTCTGGTAAAAAAATAATTTTTTTGGTTGAAAATTCAACTGCTTAGTTAAAATTTATGTATTTTGTTGAGAATGCATCTTTTTTGGTAGAAAATTAATATTATAAGTTAAAAATGCATCTGTTTGGTTGATAATTTAACTATTTGGTAGAAAATTCAACTATTTGGTGCAAAATTGAACTGCTTTGTAGAAAACTCGCTTTTTTATTGAAAATTACTTCTCTTAAATAAATATGTAACTACTCAATTTTTTGTTAAATTTTTTTTTTTTAGTTGAAAAATTCAACTATATCTTTAGTTAAAAAGTTTTAGAAAGGAAGAAAATATAAACTAAAAATTAATAAAATAAAATTTAGACTAAAATTGCATCTAATGTTTAAACTATTTAGTAGAAAATGTATTGGATTTGTTCAAAATTCGTCTTTTCTTGTAGAAAATTAATTTTTTTCGTTGAAAATTCAATTGCATAGTTAAAATGTAGGTATTTTGTTGAGAAATCATCTTTTTTGGTAGAAAATTAATATTATGTGTTACAAATTAATCTTTTTGGTTAACAATTTAACTATTTGGTAGAAAATTCAACTATTTGGTGCAAAATTAAACTGCTTTGTAGAAAATTTATTTTTTAAATTGAAAATTACTTCTCTTAAATGAAGATGTTTTTTTATTAAAAAATCGTTTAAAAAATTGTTGCTTCAAAATTGACTTTTTTAATTGAAAAATTCAACTACATATTTAGTTAAAAAAATTTAGAAACCATACAAGTATAACCCAAAAATTAATAAAATGAAATTTAGACTACCGTTACATCTACTGTTTAAACTATTTAGTTGGAAATTTATTTTATTTGTTGAAAATACGTATTTTCTGGTAGGAAATGAATCTTTTTGATTGGAAATTTGGTTTAAATTCATGTATTTTGTCGAAAATTCATCTTTTTTATTGAAAATTTAGCTATTTGGTAGGGACTTCAACTGTTTGGTATAAAATGTATATATTTTGTTGAGAATTCATCTTTTTGGGTAGAAAAATAATCTTCTGTGTTAAACATTTATCTTATATTATGTATTTTGTTGGAAATTCTACTATTTGGTTACAAATTTATGTATTTTGTTGAGTGTTTTTTTTGTAGAAAATTAATCTTCCGGATGGAAAATTCGCCTTAAATTCAATTATTTGTTTAAAAATGTTTGTATTTTGTTGGCGATTTGATCTTTTTTGGTAGAAAATTAATCTTCTGTGTTGAAAATTCATCTTTTTTGGTTGGGAATTTAACTATTTGGCTGAAAATGTAAATGTTTAGTAGAAAGCTAATCCTTCTGGTTAATAATGCTACTGTTTTGGTTGAGGATTCAACTATTTTGTTGACAATTAGTCCGTTTTAGTTGAATTAAACTGTTTTTGGTTTGAAATGAAATTCTTTTCTTGGTTAAAATATCAGCTATTGAGATGGTGGAAACATTGTGTATTTTAGACAATTAGCGAAGAACTTAAAAGATATTTTTCAATGAAAAATAAATCAATATGGCAATAAAGTGGTACTAGCGGACAACTGTGAGAAAATAGTGTCTTTAGTGTCATTTTTTTCGAAATAGTAGCAAAATAGTGTCAACGCTCAAAAACAGTGTCAAATATTTTCAAGAGTGTGGCGAGTGAGAGGGCTGCAGGTTCAAATCTATTTGAAAAAGCCATGGATTCGTTCAAATCTGTTTAGAAGAAGACAGAAACAGTTCCAAATTTTTGTTTACAAGTTTGAAACTAGATGGAGCCTGTTTAAATACGGACTCAGGCATGTTTGAAGCAACTTTAAAACGAGTTTGCTCAATCTTACCGTTGTAATCCATCATGGAACTGGGAGTACTGCTAATATCACTACTTCCATCATCGAAGACTCTCCTCTTGGTCATAAGACCAGGTGGAAGCGAGCCTGGACCTGAAGGTGATGGCAAATGCCTCATGCTACCCATTCCAGGACTCGGTGCTCGTCTAGGAGGTGTTGCTCGACCCAGGCCACTGTCTGTATCTGTAGATTCATAAATTTCTCGATTTATAATGGTAGTTTTTCAATTTTAAGTTAAAAATTGAAAAGGAAAAAAAGCATGTAAACTATTCCGTATACCATAATTCAAATTCCATATTCCATTTTAATACGTTATACAGTTGCCCTCTATACAAACACCGATTAGAGTGACGATTGTTATTTCCACAACCAGGATTGGAGACGATAAACGATGATAAATTAAAAACTTTAATATATAAGTAGATAAGAATTATACTGTGATATAAATATTTGGTACTAGAGAGACAATTCACCGGTTGTTAGAGAGTGATATTAAAGGAAGTTAGTCACAAAAAATCGTGGTGGAATGAATTTTTTGGAGAACAATTTCGGGATATTTTTAATTTTCGTCTCACTGGTTATTTTTCTTCGATTTGAACTTATTTTCACGAATTAATTTACTCTTAAAAATTAAGATAAATGAGATAAAAGTTCATTTTAAGCTAAGAATATTCTTTACGACTAATTTTTTTCTTTAAGATATTTTTCTATAACTTAGCTATAAAACTTGTAATATAATAAAAACTGTTCTAGCTTTCTTAATAGGATTCTTTAATCCGTGATATTCAAGGGGAAACTGTTTAGAAATAATTAGATCTTATCAGATTTTTAAAGCTGAAACTTAAATAATTTTTAATACTTCTTGGCGATTTTTATATTAATATAAAAATCGCCAAGAAGTTATTAATAAATTAGTAAGTTAAGAAGATAAAATAATTATTTATATTAGGATAGGGAGAGGCGAGATGGGCATAGTTGTCTTTTTCACGTCAGTATTTAAAATTTGCAACTTATTGCTGGAAATTGAGTCGTTATATATATCCTACAAACATTTTTATTGATAATTTTGCCAAGATAACAGTAAATAAAAAAAGTATAAGCGGGATTAGAAATCAAAATAAAAAAGCAGTGCGTTTGGCTCATATCGCCAAAAATTTATTCAACATTAGGCGAGACTTTTTTTAAAAGAAGTTGGATAACATTATTTCTGATGACTATTAACTAAACAGAAAATGTTGAAACTTTAATTTACATTAATTAAAAATGCAAAAAAAGCAAAACAACACAAAAATTGAGAAAATATAAGATTGTAAACATGTTAATTTATGTCGTAATTCACTTAATGAAACGAAACGGCTGAAATAATTTTTTTATATAAGACGATTTCACATTTCACAAGAGTAATTACAAAAACAAAACAAAAAAAGCGTCTATTGAAAAAATCAAATTTGTTAGGTCTTCAAAATGTCAAGACCCAATGATAAAAAAATTAGTATTATACACTCAAACGAGTTTGAAACGCATTCAATTTAGCACTCTAGTATAATAATATATTAAATAAATTACGATACAGTAATTGATTCCCATGAGCAAAAACTACTTAAATTAGGTTTTTAAGTTTCGGTTTCTAAATTGTTGAGAAAAAATATTTAAAAACCCGAAACTCAAGTAATTTTTGCAACAGGTAATCAATTATATTTTAATTAATGAAATAAATATGTAAAAAAACTATAATAAAGGTACAGGACCTACAAGGTCTGTACATTGTAGCAAAGAACGCAAGAATAAGAATTTATAATTAATACTTAATAATCTACAAAATGCTGGAGCCACCGACAAATATCTGAAAGACACTGAGATGAACCAGGACCCATAACCAGTGCTGTACAATGATAAGCCCAACAAGCATGACATAAAATTTGAATTTATTTACAGCGAGACGAGTGTTATTAGTTGGTATCACAGTCTCACCCAATAAAATCATAAAAAATGCTTAAGACTGTTTGAAAATAGATCAAAACTGGGTAAAGACTATTTTAAACGAGTGCGAATAATAGTTTGGAAATGTTTCAAAACAGTTAGGAACTAGTTTAAGCTTAATTGAGGCCATATTAAAGTCAGAACTACTTGAAACAAGTTTAAAAACTGCTCAAGAACTATCGTGAATCAATTCAAAAACAGTTCGGAAATATTTGAAACATGTTTGAAAACAGGTTCGGTTCAGTTTTATCAGTTAAAAACTGGTTCAAGTACTTTTAAAGCCAATTCAAACTGGTGGCCACTATATTTTCGATAATATTTGCAATGGCCCAGATTGAACAATTCAAAACTAAAATATAGTTAAACTAACATTTTCAAGCATTCAAAACTAAACAATTCTAAACTGGATATTGTGTAAATTTAACCAACTATAATTGCACGTGTAAATCGAAATTCAAATTCCTTCTAACGCCCAAAATTAAGACCTTGTTCTATACGGAAATCTTCTGAAGTTGAATTATTCCAATTTAATTAGTTCAAAATAAATTTTTGTAAATTTGTGCCTCATAGTTTTTAAATTTCCCACATTTCAATTTTAATTGCAAAATTATGAAGAAATGGAACAATTGAAAACGAGATATTTATAATTGGAAATTCAGAATACTGAAATCGTAACCTTTAAAATGTAAACAAACTGTTCAACTCTCGAGGGTTCAATTTGAAACAGAGTAGAAACCGTTTGAAGTGCAATGTGGAATGTTTCCATTTTAAATCGTTTAAAATTATTTGAACTTTTCATTTTAAACATATAATTATTTAAAACTAACAAGGCTTTCGACTTGATATAGTTCAATATTTAAACTCAATGAAAATTGTTTCCAGTTTAAAGATGTTATTATTATTATTATTGACTCAAGAGAAGACAGATGAGCTGGTACATATTCCCTATTTATGTTTGAATTATTAGACATTATTGTTATACATTAAATTATGAAGAATTATGTTATATATCACGTTTGAAGGAAAATATATTATTTTTCATGGAAAAAATTTTAATCATAAAAAAATTGTTTATTCTAAAAATTATGTTTTCTGCCTTCTTACCAAATTTTTGAAAATAATACGATTTTAATGAATGATAGCTTATTTTCTCAAGAAAAACATTATCTACAACTTGGCCGCATTTAATTTTTAATATTAAATCGACTATTAAATATAATTATTTGTTTATAAAATTTGTCCTATGAATTTTTTAAAATGATTTGAGCCATTAAAACATTTATTTTTTTAAATTGAATCAGGTAACGTTGTAGAAAATCTTTTTCCGATAAAATGAGCTACCATTCATTAAAATCGTATCATTCTCAAAAATAAGGTAAGAAGTGATAAGAAAAAAAATGCAGTCGAAAAGAAATATGTTAAATAAACAATTGTTTATGTTTCGAATTTTTCCTTTTTTTCACTTGGGCGAGACCATCAGTAATAATATTGCAATATTTAAAAATATAATCAGATATTTTTTCTCGAGACCCATCTTTTTTGTGCTCATAATACTTTAAAGAATTTCAAACGGAATTTCTACTAAACATCAGAAAAATTGCCGGTCAAAAAATAAATTTACTATCATTTCCCGGTTTCGCCAAGCTCAAGCCAGTTCTAAATTAATTTGTCAATGTTTCAAATCAACCAAGAATTAGTTTGAAATAGTTTCAAACCCGTTCAACGATTTTTTTAAGCCAACGCGGAACTGGTGCAAGTGTGTTTGAAGCCATTAAAAATTTGTTCATCTTTCCAAACAATTCAAAAAGGATGTAAGTATAAATAAATTTTGATTTCGCAAATAGTGAATACTAGATTAAAAATAGATTAGGTCCATTCGATAACTAGTACAAATTGATTATAAACAATTTGAAATTGTTTCTAAACTTGTTTAAGAGTGCTTCAAGCCATTTCGAAACTATAGGTCGAAGTTGTTCAATCCCGGCTTAAAAATGAATTCATGAATGTTTGAAACTCATTAAACAGTCGTTTAAGGCTATTTTAAACCAGTTTGGAACTATTTTCGAGTATATTGAAGACTAATTCAAACCGGTTCGTAGCAACTTTATGACCATTATTCACTCAAGTTAAATTATTATTAAAAATAACTTTCTACAAGTAAGAATAAAATTCTAAATGAATACAGGCCTCACAATCCCTATGACATTAAATATAGGGACCAAAGGGTACTTTTTGTCACGCTCATAGGGTACTTTCTTCGCGCTCAAATGGTAACAAATTCAGGATAAACTCATAAGACTTCAAAAAAATTGAACGTAAATTCCAAAGAAATCAAATGAATTGGAAAAACTTTTTTAAATCAAAAAAATTCCATTGATTTCCGTAAAATTGGAATGAATTTAGAGAAATTTAAGATAAACGAGAAGAATTTGATGAAATTCATAAAAATTCAAATTAAAGATTCCAAAAAATCCATTGAATAAAATAAAATTGAGTGAATTTAGAAGAATTCAAGTAAATGAAAGGTATTCAAGAAAATTTCAAAGAATTCAGGGTGAATTCCAACAACAAAATTTCTTTAAATCTTTGAAACCCTACTAATTTCCAATAGAAGAAGTGACTAATGACTACAGAAGAATTTAAGTTAAATTCCAAAGAATTAAAATGAATTGGAACAATTTTAACAATCAAACCAATTCGATTAATTACAATAAACTTTGAGTGAATTTAGCGAAATTTAAAGGAAATTATAAGAACTGGATGAAATTCATTCAAAAATAAGAAACAATTAATTGAATTGAGTAGAATTGAGTGAATTTAGAAGAATTCGAAAGAATTAAAAAGAATTCAGGATAAATTAATAAGAATTCAGCGCGAATTCCAACTGAATTGCAAAAAATATTTGAAAATCTCTTCAAATCTTTGAAATCTTTTAAAATCCCTTAAAACTATTAAAACCCTTGGAAATCCCTTGAAATTGTTTAAATTTCATGTAAACTTTTAAAATACTCTAAAATATTTCAAAGTCTTTGAGATTCCTTCAAACTATTGAAATAAATATTTAAAAATCTGGGAATCGTTTAGAGTTTCCTAAAATATTTTAAATCTTTTGATATTTTATGATATCCCTGGAAACTTTTTAAAGCTCTTGAAAGTGACTGAGAATCATTTCAAATACCCTACAATATTTCAAATCCTTTGAAATCCCATTAAATTACTGAAATCAATTAAAATTTTCTTCACATCTTCTAAAAAAACCTAAAATATTTAAAATCCTTAAAACTATTTTGTAATCCCTTAACATTTACTAAAGCTCTTGAAAATGCCAAGGAATTTTAAAAAATCCCTTAAAATGTTTCAAATCCTTTGATCATTTTATCAATTGATTCTCAGGATCACACGAATAAAAACTTTTAAAAAGTCAAAAAAAATCCACTGAATTAAGTAAATTTAGTAGAATTCAAGTGAATTAAAAAAATTCCAAAGAATTCAAAAAACTAATGTGAAAACTCTTAAAATCTTTGAAACCCTACGAAATAACAGAATAAATTCTTTAAAATATACTAAAATATTATGAAGTCCTGTGAACATTCAAAAACCTTTAGAATAATTGAAATCCTCGGAAACCTTATAAAATCCCGTGAAATCTTTTAACATATCTTAAAACCTTATAGGTCCTGTAAAATCGTCGCATATCTTCCGAAATTCTAGGAAATTATTTACCCTAAAATATTTTAAACCCTTTGAAATCTCTTCGAATTATTTAAATCAATTAAAAATTCCTTGAAATCTTTTAGGATTCCCTAAAATATTTGAAATCCTTTGAAATCCTGCGAAATACCGCACTTCTCGTGAATAAATTCTTTGAAATCCACTAAAATATTATAAAATCCCGTGAAATTATTTGATATTTCCTGAAATCCTTAAAAATGTATTAAAATACCTTGAGAATTTCAAAATCCCTTAAAATCATTGAAATGTTACAAAATATCTTAAAAATGTATAGGTCCTGTAAAATCGTTCCATATGTTCCGAAATTCTCGGAAATGCATTATCCTAAAATATTTCACACGCTTTGAAATCCATTCAAATTAATTAAATTAATTAATAATTCCTTGTAATCTTTTGAAATTTCTTAAAATATTTCAAATCCTTCGAAATCCTATTAAACTACTGAAATAAATTAAAAATTACTTAGAATCTTTCAAAATAACCTAAATTATTTTAAATCCTTTACAATTTTTTGAAATCCCTTGACATTTTTTTAAACTCTTGAATATGCCAAGGAATTTGAGAAAATACGTTTAAATATTTTAAGTCCTTTGAACATTTTATCAATTGATCCGCAGGATCAATTAAATAAAATCTTTAAAAATTCAAAAAACAAAAAAAAATAGATTGAATTGACTAGGATTGAGTAAATTTCGAAGAATTGAAGTGATTTAAAAAAAAACGAAAGAATTAAAAGGAACTCAGGATAAATTAATAAGAATTTAGGATGAATTCCAAATTTCTTCAAATCTTTAAAACCCTACGAAATACTTCACTTCCCATGAATAAATTCTTTGAAATGCACTAAAATATGATAAAAACCCGTTAAATTCTATGACGATAATTCCTAAAATCCTAGAAAATGTATTAAAATACATTGAGAACTTTAAAATCCCTTAAAATCATTGAAATCCTCGGACATACAAGGTTTTAAGATATTTTAAAAGTTTTAAATCTTTTAAAATATTTCAAACGCTTTGAAATCCCTTCAAATGAATGAAATAATTAATAATTCCTTGGAATCTTTTTAAATTCCCTAAAACATTTCAAATTAAAAATTCTTGAAAATGCCTTCAAAGTTTTAAAAATACCCTAAAACCTTAAAAATCCCTTCAAATTATTGACATCTTGAAAATTACCCTGAAATCTTTTGAAATAATTCAAGACAATGCAGTGACATTATTCAAAGTTACATTATGAGCTGCACATAGGGTACCATAGGGACAAAATGTTTAAAAATAGGGTACTTTAGGGACCTTCACTGAATATAGGGTACAATAGGGGATATAGGGACCGGTCTGTGAGGCCTGTGAATAAATTAGTTGGTGAGACTTTGAAGAGGGAGTGGTGTGGTTTTGTTTTAGTTTTTGTACTGAATGTAGGATTCTAGGTGTAATCTGTAATTGTTAGAACTGCCACCTGTACTGCGACCTGCACCATGCGACTACGTGTGCGCTAATAATGCCTAGGAGATATAATATAATAAAATAAATAAATAAATATACTGGATGTTGTACGGGATACATAAATTGATACGACGAGATATATAGAAGGGGGTAAACGTATTCCAAGTCACAGGTGCTCCTTACCGCACAAATTCATCAAGGAATTAGACTTTCTCCCCTTAAAGTTTTGGTAAGTCGGGTATTTAGGCCTGCCTCTAACCTGTTGCTGAGGCTCCTGCGTATCTGCAATAATGCAACGTTTGCGTTGTTACACTCGCACGCCATGTACGATCAATTTTATTTTATTTATCTTTCACATTTTTTTCATACTCTCATTTTTTATGGCTGAATCGTACGTCACTGGGAATTCGGTTTTTAAAATTACAAGTGTAGAATACTTCATTAAACTTTTGCCAATTATGTAATTCAAAATTAGACACAAGAAATCTTATCTGTTGAAAATGTAAATTTTTTATTCGACAAGATTCAAAGGCTTTTAATTTAAATGGGCCAACAAGCAACTTAAATTTCGCGTGATTAGGTATTTCAAGTTGTGCCGTCAGCTGGCAAGATGTCTGCACGCCGTACGTCAAGAAATAGGGGAGCTTACGTTTGGAAGATTAACCTATTTGGTTGAAGATTTAACTATTTTGGTGAAAATTATTATTTTTTGTTGTTTGGAAATTAATTAAATGAAAATTTAACTATTCCGTTTTTGATTGAAAATATATCTTTTTTTGTTGAAAAATCAACAATTTGGTTGAAGATTCCTGTATGTATTTTAATGAAAACTCGTCCCTTTCCGTCAAAAATTGTAATCTTTTTGGTTGAAAAATTATTTCTTTGGTTACAAATTTTACTATTTTTTTCCAAATTCGTTTTCCTTTGCTTGAAAATTTATCTTTTTCAATTAAAAATTTATCTTTATTTGGTTAAAAATTTATTTCTATGGTTGAAAATTGAACTATTTTGTTGAAAATTTGTTTTGTTTTTGGATAAAAATTAATTTTCTAAATTGGAAAATTAAGTATAATATGCTACAATTTTCAGTTAAAAACATATTTTTTAGTTTAAAATTCAGCTCTTTGGTAAAAATTATTCTTCTTGTTTGAAAATTCATCTTTTAGATATCAAATTAATTTTTTTTTTTATAATTCAACTATTTTTGTGAAAAATAGTTTTGTTTTGTTGACAATTAATTGTTCGAAATTTTTTAATATTCGATTTTTTATTGAAAATGGATCTTTTTTAGGTCACAAATAAAGCGTTTGGTTGAAAATTCATATATTTGATTGAAAATTTGTTTATTTTCGTTGACAATTAATCTTTTTGGTTAAAAATTCGTCTTCTTGTTGAAAAATCATTTCTGTGGCTGAAAATTTAACTGTTTTTTTTTCATTCCTTTTTCCTTTACTCAAAAACTTATATTTTTCCATTGAAAATTCATCTACTTTGGTTAAAAATTAATTTCTTTGCTTGAAAATTTATCTATTTTAATGAATATGTGTTTTCTTTTTTTGTCAAAAATTCATTTTTCAAACTGAAAACTTTAGTATATACTAACATTTTCAGTTGAAAGCTTTCTTTTTCGTTAAAAATTCGTCTTTTTGGTATAAAATTTTTCTTCTTGTTTAAAAATTCATCTTTTCGGTTGAAAATTAATTTTCTTTTTGAAAATTCAACTATTTTGATGAAACTTCTTTTTTTGTTCAAAAGATTCGTAAATGGTTAAAAATAGTCTTTTTGTTGAAAAATCATTTTTTTACTGAAAATTTAACTCTTTTTTTTTAATTTCGTTTTTCCTTTATTTCAATATTTATCTTTTTCAGTTGAAAATTCATCTATTTTGGTTAAAAAATCATTTCTTTTGTTAAAAATTGAATTATTTTATTGAAAATCCTTTTTTTGGTTCAAAATTCGTCTTTTTTGGTCAAATACTTATTCTTTTTGTTTGAAAATGGTTGAAAATTTATGGATTTTGTTGAAAATCACTTTTTTTAAATAATTTTTTTTTAACTGCATATTTAACTAGTCCATTTTTTGAAATTTATCTTTTTTAGTTGAAAATTCCTTTCTTTCGGAGAAAATTGAACTATTATAATGAAACATCTTTTTTATTTTTAAATAATTTTTTAACTTAAAATAAAACTGTTCCATTTTTTGGTTAAAAATGTAACTTTTTTAGTTGGAAATTTGAATATATGATTGAAAAGTGATGTATTATGTTGAAAAATCGTCTTTTTGGTAAAATATTATTCTCCTTTCAAAATGGTTAAAAATATATCGATTATGTTGAAAAAAATGTGTTGATTGAAGATTCATATTTTTGTTTAAAAATTCATTTGTTTGGTTAAAAATTAAATATTTTGTTAAAGCTTCGTTTTTTGTTAAAAATTCTTCCTTTTGTTTGTAAATTCATTCATTTGGTCGAAAATTTAACTATTTTGTTGAAAATTCGATTTTGTTTGGTTGAAAATTAATTTTTTTAATTGAAAATATAACTTCCATTTTTGGTTAAACATTTATCTTTTTTGTCGAAAATTCATTTCTTTCGTTGGAAATGGAACTTATTTGTTGAAAGTTCAATTTTTCATCTGAAAATTCAACTTTTGAATTTTTGGTTCAAAATTAATTTTTTTAGTTGAAAATTTAACAATTTTGTTGAAAATTCTTTTCTTTTTTTTTTATTTAAAATTTTCCCCTTTTAGTTGAAAATTTAACTATGTGGTTGAAAATCCATCGTTTTGGTAGAAAATTATTCTTCTTGTATGGAAAATCATCTATTTTGGTTATCTTGGAAAATCCTTTTTTTCCAAGTTATTAAAAAAAAGTTTGTCCCTCCGCATGGAAAAATCTTGGATAAACTTCACTCAACCTGAAAGGCGCGAAATTTAAATTAAACTGTCTTGTCCGGCTTTAAATATCGTTTAACGTTTGAATTTCAAGACATCCAAATTTCTGACTCGAAAATTAAAAACTTTTGAGGTAAAATTAGCTTTTAAAGGTTCCCATGACATCGGTACGAGTCTAACTACGAGCCAAATCTGCCGAGAAGATCAAAGCTCAATTTACAAGTTGGTGTGCAAGTTGGATGCGGAAAATGTTCGTTCCAACTGAAAAGTGTTTGCTAAAATA
>CAKNWT010303864.1:2750-18792 GCA_932066315.1 Andricus coriarius | reverse complement strand
TCTTAAAAATAAGACAAAACATCAAATAATGTCACACTTTTATCGACTTAGCAGGGTCATTTCAATTCGGCGTAAGCTTGTCTTAAGAAGAACCTTTTTGGACTCAGAAATGAGAAAGTTAATAGGTGCGAAGGTTTAAATTGATGAATTGAAAATTCGCAATTTCTAAATTAGTTTTCTTTTTTAATTTAACCATTCATATTCTGTGGGTCTCAATGACGATAGCCGTAAAGGATTTGCATAGTGTTAGAAATACGTGCAAACAGACAACATTTTCAGTATTGTCGCTAAACAAGCATAATATAAATCGAAATCCGTAAATGAGTTGATTCATTGTATATATTGTATAAAATATTTAAAGTTCTTCAACCATAAGCAAATAAACATGTCTCAAGACATGAAATAAAGTCTGGCTCCGTCCCAAAAATGAGACATCGAAAGATGTCTTCACTTCATCTTCAATATGTGTTGATTGGGGGCAATTCAAGTTGGAATCAAGTCGAAGAAGTTTTACTCGGGTTATAATACTTGTTCGAAAATATAAAAGAATGGATCATGGCGCCTAGAGAGGTCAAAATTTGAAGGTGACGTACAAATGAATTCTTATTCGGTACGGTATGAGTATAGTTTGGAGGATTCTAAATAGAAAGAAAATGTTACTTGATTCGAATCACAGCGCCCTTTCTGACATGCCTTTTTTCATCATGTCCTTTCTCCCTTTCTAGTGAAAAGACACTCCTGTCCTATTTCCAGTAGCCCCCCCCCCCCCCTTCAACTCAAAGGATAAAATAGGGGCATTTTAGGAGGTATAGAAAAGGGTATATGTTATTGTAAAAACACTCCTACTCTCTTTGCAGGAGCACCCTTTACACCCGAACGGTAAAAAAAGGGGAATTCTAGGAGGTAGCGTTTTTTGTGTAGGGGCGATACTGGAAAGAGGGTATGGGAGAGTGAAAACACACCCCTCCTCCCTTTCCAGTAGCCGACCCCCTTTCTCTTCCATTATCGCTTGTTGTGTTCGATATTTTCTGTAAAGCGAAGAAATATAAATATAATGTTGAATAACAAGTGTAGTAAGTAAGTAAGCTGTCCGAGTGAAGTTAGGGCAGATATCACATAAGTTGATAACGTTATGTCATCCCTTGTCACGCCTATAACTTTTTATAACATTTCTATTTCAAATTTCACCTCATAATGCATGTAAAGTGTATGCTTTAAGACGTGAATCAAGATGAGGCGCACACGCTTTATTGATGAATTTACATCATGTACTGCAGTTTCTGTCAGTTGTGTTTTTTTTTACTTTCTTACTGATAAGGAACCAACTTTTTCATCGAGGGTTGAAGGTACGCACCGGCGTGAATTCGAATACTTTCGCTCCGCCAGGCAGGTATCAGCAGTCGAATTTTCGATAGAGATATCATGAAAAAAAATTTCTGTTTAAAAGCGTATGTTTTTCTATTTTTTACTTTGAAAATCGCATTTGCGAGTTATTTAATGGTCATATTCGTAATTGGGGTATCAAAATACATCACCACAGGAGGTTAAACCATTATTCTGATGATGTTCAAAAAAATGTCGTTATGTGAATTAGAGATTAAAAATTCAGGCCGAGGCTTATCATGAAGGGATTAAAGTAGAATTCACTGAAAGGTGTAAAAGAAAAAAAATTAATAACAAATACAATCGAATATTCTACAACTGAAAAATAACTCTAAAGTATAAAACAAAAATGGTATATCATTATAATTATTAGTGTTATAAATAGTGAAGTCTAATCGGCGCATTGGACAGGGTTACAAACGTACTCTGTCATATTATGACATGAAAGGAGGAATGAGGGAGGAGGAATTAGGAGTAGGTACAATTTATTATTGAATATAATCCATATGTAAGGTTTACATGCTTAAAGAGAATACTCATCGAAAAAACGATATATGCTAATTTTAATACTTTCCCACTAAGTTTAAGAATATTTGCAACCTAAATAGGCGCCAAGAATATATTCTTTATGTACGATGGAGGCCCTATTACCTTAAGAATATATATTCTTATCTAATTCTAAGAATTTCCCACTAAGTATAAGACTATACTAACAACATTTTGACACATTGTGATGAAATATTCAAGGGGCCATTCACAAAATACGTGGTACATTTTTTCACGAATTTTTGACGCCCCCCCCCCCCCCTTGACCATGCATGATGCCTTTTCAATTGTTCTTAACATGGAGAATAATACTTTGATAGACCCCCACTCACCCCTGAACGTATCACGTATTTTGTGAATGACCCCTAATTATTTGTATGCTATACTTACCACTTTTCTTTACAGCGAAACACTCAATGCCCAAAATTACAACAACAACAAACATTTAACTAAACCCAAAAAAAACATGAATAAATGAGAAATTGCACGCCGGTATTTAACCTCACTATCTTACTTCTTTGTTCAAATGTGATGTCAATATAATATCCTTAGAATTGGTTGCATTTCTTCGAGCTTCTTACTTATTAAACATTTGAAAGAGGTTGCGATTATATTTTTAAAACTCTAGCCACATTTTCTCTTCGCCTATTGGTTGGTTTTGAGTTCGGCGCCTATATCTACTTTAGATTCGAGATCAGAGCTTCCAGCCGTGTACTCTCCGATTTTGCGCAATGGTAATTCGGATGTAATTGTAGGTTATGTTTTCTGGCACTTGTTACCGCTCTGATCTGATCTCTGATTTATAGAGAGATAGTGTGTTCATGATAGTTGACATGAGTGAGAGTGAAAGAATACCCGCGAATTGCGAATGTCGCGCGACATGTAAACAGTCAACGCGTATGCACATTATCAAGTAAACGAATCCTTCTTTATCGTCGTGATGTTTTTTCGAGCGAAAAAAAACTTTGATTGATCTTGATTAATCTTAACTAATTATTATATAATGAATGGGGACTTACACATACTTACAGGTATTGTATCTAAAGTCTATTTTGTACAATTTCGCAAAATTAAGATTATATTCCTTGTATTTAGAAAGATTTGCTTTGAACTTCATTTTGCACAATTTAGAAAAATCAAGATTGTGTTTCTTCTATTAAGGAATAATGGCTTCGCCCATTTTTTTAAATCAAATATTTATATTTGGTCTTGCATTGACAACAAGAAGATCATGCTTTTAACGAAATATTGAGGAAATGCCGGCTTGTTCACAATAAAGAGAATTAAATGTTTAATAAATAGGTACAAACAAACAACCCTTTTTCTCAATTTATTCTGTTGCCGAAACTTATAGTTTACAAAATAGCAATTTAAAAAAATGGTTTTAGCGTATCCTAAAATACTTTTATAGAGAAGAAAAGGTAAAGAGGTAATTTTTAAATATTTAAATAGAAATTTGATGGTTTAAGCCCTTAAAATTGGAGGGGTAAGACTTTTAAAAAAGAAATATTTTTCTCTAACGGCAATAACCCGTGCAGAAATTGCCCAACTTGTTCCCAAGTTCCTATCTGGGCCCGATCGGATTTTCCACATGTGGCCGCAAGGGGGCAGGAGGTGTGGCTCGCGACGGAACCACGTCGCAACGGGTTAGGTTAGACAAGATTATGTCAAGTTTTGTGTTGTCCTCGTGATATTATTCTGTTTATATCGAACTTAAAATGCCGAAAGCAAAAAGTAAATTGCGTGTTCGGAAGCACAGAATTGTTGGTGAAATTTCCCGTATCCGCAATGAAGATGAAGGTAAGTTTTAATTCAATAGATTCAACATAAAAATCATGAAACCTAACTCCCAGATGAAATACAAAATTAGTATTTAATTTATTTTTCATTAATGCTTAAATCTTAATGATCTTATCAACAGTGTAATATGTTTATTTTATTTTTAATGTAAATGGATGATTGCCAAAAAGTTGACCATTCTAAGTCCCTATCATTTTTCACATATTCTGCGATTAATTCATTTTTTTTAAATATCAGGGAACAATTTAGAAAAGTTCCAAACTTTAGACGACTTCGTTTAGAAATAATAAATCAAAATGCTTGAAAAGTGCCAGGTGATGCGATGTCCCAAACTACAAATTTAAAATAGAAAATTGCTAAATAATATTAAAAATATGCTTGTAATAATGTAGGCTTATGAAAATCGATTGAAATTAGTTGCAAAAGATGATTATGGTGTAATAAGTTAAATATTTAGCAGTTAAAGATAATAAGAATAAAGACTCTAAGCTTAAAATAATTTATTATCTCAAACTAAATTTTTAATTTGAATTTACCGCGCTTATCTCGAAAGATTTTGATTGGTCGACTGTTCGCATTCGATTGTAAGCAATGAAGATAGGCACCATTGTAATGATAAATAATGGTGAAAAGTTTTTTGTTAGTTGTATCGTTACATTTTGGATCCTCTTCAAGAGAGATATTTTCAGCTTGAAAAGACACAGGTTAGTTTTTCCAAACAAATTGACTATAAAATAAAGCGGTCAAATGACAGTAATGTTTTAAAGAAAGTTCACAATTCATTTTTAGCTTCTGAAGATTTCCAGCAATGTATTCGAGAAAGCGTGGTCATTTTGAGCGCATTTAATATTTGTATGAATAAAAAAAATGTTTTCAAGCTTTTTATAATTTTATATGTCCTTGATTATAATGTCATAATACCGATTACTTTATACAAAATATATGAATATTTGGATTAGTATTTTTTCGAACATAACCTCACTTTTTAAATCTCTTTACGCGTGACCCATGTGCGTTACTCAAACAATATCCATATGGAGAGTTTGACACCGGTAAAGAATTTAAAGCAAATAAGTTTTTAGTCTATGTTTAAAAAATAAATGTTGCCATTTTACGTTTCCAAAACCATTTATACTTCGTTTGAAGTGTGATTATTTAATTCTTTTGATACTTTTATAGAAAGTTCAACTAACTTTGATTCGACTCAAAACTCTTTCGAAGTGAACGATAAAGAAACTCTTTAAAAAATCATAGAAAAGAGAGGCATCAAAGGTTATGCAACGAAAAATCAACCAAAAATGAAATTAATGACCCCAACTGAATCTCCGGATAAGGTTGAGAAAAATTGAAGGATAGTTATTTTTTTATTACATTCTCATCAGAGAAGGTATTAGATTTATGTAAAATCTGACCCACCCAGTTTTTGTCAAATGTCCACGTTTTGAGACCCCCTGAACCCAAAAAACAGGTTTTTACGAATGTGTCTGTCTGTCTGTATGTCTGTATGTATACTCTTTAAGTGTCCTAAAATAAAGGTCAAGTTTGTTAGCCAGCCATTTTGGATAGAAATTCAAAATGTGAGCACATTTTGAAAATTTTTGAGAACACTTTTTTTCAATATTTAAAAATTCTATGAACGGATGTTAATAGTACTCAAAAAGTTGAACAAAATATTCTAATTACTTTTTTTGATAGAAAAAAATCACCAAAGTTACAGCATTTACAAAATTCCAAAAAACAAATGAAAATTAACATTTGAAGCCAAAAAACGCACGATATGAAAAAAAGTCAAAAGGTGAAAATCGTTGCTTTTTAAACAGCCTACAATATTGTCATAACAACTTTTTGAATTATATGAAAAATCAAAAATTCTAATTTTGATGGCACAAAAAAATAACAAAAAATCCAAAATTTAATTTTGCGGTCAAACTAAGCAAGATATGGAAAATGGTGACGAAACAAAAATTGTGCATTTAAAAAAGATCTACAAATTTGTTATTAAACACTTTTTGATAGGATGCGTAATTCTTGTTTTATTCGTAAAAAATAGCATTAAAAGTAGAAAAATTAAATCTTTGGAAAAACGACGGAAGGTACGTAAAAAGATGAATAGAAACAAATTATGCATTCAAAAAAGATCTACAAATTTATTAGCAATCACTTTTATATAGAATGTGCAGTTTTTGTTTTGATCTTAGAAAATAAAATAAAAAATGAAAGAATTAAATTTTTGGACAAACGACACAAGCTATGAAAAAAAATAATAGACAAAAGTTGCTCACACAAAAAAGAGCTTTATAAATTTGTCATAAATAATTTTTTAAAAGAACCGTAGTTTTTGTTTTAATCGTAAAAAATCGCATTAAAAAAAAATTAAATCTTTGGAAAAACCGTACAAAAGACGAAAAAAAATTAATATACAAAAGTTGTAAAACCAAAAATGACCTACAAATTTTTTATAAACCTTTTTTATAAACATTTTCTTAGAACCAGTTTACGCTAGGATGCGTATTTTTGGTTTGGTTTAATAACAAATTTTTTTTGTATAGGATTTTTCATATAGGTTTCAATACCAATGCATATTATGAATTGTAATAATATAAATTTATTGAAATGATACATTGTTCAAGGTAGTTGAGAATAAAATTTAATGCAAAATAAGGAAAAAATATTGAAGTAATCATGATGAATAAAATTTGTACTTTATATTGCAACATATGAATAAGGAGTCCCAGGAATTTGATATCAAAGTGTTGAACATAATGTACAAAGGTTCGCACTTTGGACTAAATCGAGTGCGAAGTACGAGATACGTGATGAGAATGTGTTCGTTAAAGCCGAAGGAGCTTTAACAAAAGAGAATTCACAATCACCAAATTGTAGCTCTCGATGCTGTGACCTTTAATTTGAAAAGGTCTCTGCACAAATGTGGAAATACAATGACCGAGCGCGTAGCGCGAGGTAAATACATTATCGAGCGCGAGATACATATATTATCGAGCTGATAAGGAGAATAAGGAGTTTGAGGGCTGACATTAGAGAAGTGCAGGCTAATAAAGTCTCTCTAATGAATATATGTTCGAGGATATATCCTGCACAAACTACTTCCCAAAACTTACTATTTATTGCTATTAAAAAACCTTTTAAATTGTACTATATGTAGAAATAAAAAATTAAAGTGGCCATATCTGGGCCAGACCGGGCCCGCATTTTGTAGGCCCAGATCTGGGCCCGATCGGGTAGGGCGTTTGATTTACGGTCTGGCGCTAGATAGATTACCCTATCGGGGCCCGATCGGCGCCACATCAAAATTTCTGCACGGGAATGCTATTATTGGAACTTGATCAATAATGCAGGATTATATAACGAATAATAATTGTTCTTCAAGAAATAATCGATAATTATTATTAAAAAGTATATTATCATCGCGCGCTGCGCGCCTCGCAGCTCGCAATTTTCAGTCCGTCTAGGGCGCGCGACTGTTGGTTTTCACGCTTCGCGCTCGATGATATTTTTATCTCACGCTTTGCGCTCGATAATGTATTTACCTCGCGCTACGCGCTCGGTATTTGCATTTCCCCCACATTTATGCACGCAGAACATTAAAAATTAAAGGTCAAGGCATCGACAACTTTAATTTTGTGATTGTGAATTTTCTTTTGTTAAAGCTCCTTGCGCTTTAACGAACACATGCTCATCACGTATCTCGTGCTTCGCACTCTATTTTTTATTCTCAGCTACCCTGACAAATGTATCATTTCAATAAATTTATATTATTAAAATTCATAATGTGCATTGGTTATTTTTTACAATTTCAACTAAAAATACGCATTCTAGTGTAAAGTGGTTTTGAAAAAATTTGTGGACATAATTTAGGCAAAAAATGTTGTCAAATAAAATGTTATTGCAGCCTGTGATTAAAAGAAAATCCACTTTTTCTATCTCAAAATAAGCAATAACAAATTCTTAGATTCTTTTTGGGTGACCAATTTTTATTTAATAAGATTTTTTGCGTACCTTGTGCCGTTTTCCAAAAAATTTAACTTTTTTATTTTTAATGTTATTTTTTAAAATTAAAACAAAAACTACGCGTCCTATCAAACAATTATTAATGACAAATGTAGTTTTTTTTAGTGCACAATTTTTTCGGAATCATCTTTTTTGCTATCTTGTATACATCGAAATATCTTAAAATCATACGCATGCCATGAAAAAAATATCCTTAATGAAAACTTTTTATTTTCGAGGAGAAAAGCGACTTTGCACCAAATTTACCCCACCCAACCCCCCAGGAGACATTGGGAGTGGTTTTTTTTCGCGAATGGAAAAAAATTTTTCGAATAAAACTTGCGTATTTCATAAAGGAGAATCTAACTCTGTGAAAAAATTGGGGTTCCCATTTGAAATTACAGAGTTACCCCCACCCCCTGCCTCCTAGGGGGTGGGGTGGGGTCAATTAGTTTAAAGTCGCTTTTCCCCCTCGAAAATAAAAAGTTTTTATTTTTGATATTTTTTCAGAGGATGCGTATTTCTTGAGATATTTTGATGTCTCAAGTTAAAAAAACACCCTGTAGTTTGACCGCAAAATGAAATGTTTGATTTTTCGTTATTTTTGGTGCAGTCAAAATTGAATTTTTGATTTTTCAAGAAAATTCAAAAAGTTTCTGTGATTGTCTTGTAGGGCGTACAAAATTCAACGATTTTCTTTCTTTGACATTTTTTCATATCGTGCGTTGTTTGGCTTAAATCGTTAATTTTCGTTTGTTTTTTGGAATTTTGTAAATGCCATAACTCCGGTAATGTTTTTTATCAGAAAAAGTAATTACGATAAATTGGTTGCCTTCTCGAGTACTACTAAAAACCATACATAGAATTTTTAAATTTGAAAAAAGTGGTCTCAACAATTTTGAAATTGCGCTCATTTTTTGAATATTTATCCAAAGTGGCTGGTTAACGAACTTGACAATTTTAGGACACTTGAAGAGTATTCCAAAGCCCAATCCAATATGTAAATTTTTACGAAAGCTATCGTGCTAACAGACTAAAAATCTACAGACTCACAGACAGCCGCATTCACGAAATCTGTTCTTTGGGTTCAGAAGTAGTAGGGCTAGGGGGCTACGAGCCCAAATTCCGGGACATGGCGCCCCCTTCGCTAGTTACTGACATAGACAGATGGCGCCACCGACAAAGGGAGGGTTCCGTTCCATGCTAAGTTACCGGCAGTCGGTGAAAGAGTGAGGTCGGTAATGCAGATTCCTGATGGGATAGAATTGCTCCATCGGTCTGCAAAACAGAGAGGTCGGTAAATTTAAGGTTCTCTTCCATGCTAAGTAGGTAAAACAGTGAGGTTGGTAATTGAACTTCCTGCTAAGTTAACGTTATAAGGTTCTATTTCATGCTAAGTTGGTAAAACATTAAGGTCGGTAATAGAGATCCCTGCTAAGTTAACATTATAAGGTTCTATTCCATTCTAAGATACAATCGATCGGTAAAACAGTTTACTAACATCGGCCGGTAAAACAGGAAGGTAGGTATTTTTTATATTATCATCTTTCTATATGTCGAAAAGGGTGAAGGGTACAACTGTGCACGGAGCAAATGTGCATTAGCCCATCTGTGCACGTCGGTGGCCACTGGTACAACTGTGCACGTTGTTGGCCACGCACCGGCCATCTGTGGGCGTCTACATTTCAACGTACACAGTTGGGAGTCTTCCATCTATGCATGTTAAGCGTTGTTAGGGTACCATCTACGTCTCAAATAATATGATGAGATTTTAAAGTTGCAAGTCCACATGCATATATGGGATACTCCCAACTGTGCACGTCGAAATTTGCGAGGGGTACAACTCTGCACTTGCCCAACTGTGCACGTTGAGGGCCGGTGGTACAACTGTGCACGTTGTTGATCACTGGCACAACTGTGCATGTGCACAGATGAGAGACTCCCAAATGTGCACTTCGAAATTGAGACGTGCACAGGTGGTACCCTATCAACAGTTCACGTGCATAGATGGGAGACTCCCATCTGTGTGATCTTAAATCAATAATAATACAAATAAATACTCCCGACATTCCTAGAACTGCTGGCCTACGCCGTTTCTCAGCGCGTAGGGCGAGAGGCGGCTGCGACTCTCGCCTTGGAAGGGCCGTGTTTGCGAATACTCAGCCGAGTATATTGCGCAATATTATGAAAACGGTTCAGGCGAGTGGATATCCGGCTAATTGTGCATCCGGCTTATTGCGCAGTTGAAAAAGTCGGGGTCCGTTAGTGTGCGTACATGCATAAGTGTTTTTCAAGTGTCTTTCAAGTGTTTTTGTTAACGTACGACTATTTCCCAACTAAAAATAAATATTATAGAATTAAGAAACGACGCAAATATTTCGCGAAATAGTACGGGTAATGGCATGGCGTTGATAGGTGCAAATGTCAGCCGTCAGGAAGGTTAGTAAATGCTACTGCAATGCATTCGACTTTTTGGGAAAAATCTCCGTAAGGTAAAGGTTAGTTTAAAGGTCTGCATAGTAATCTTTTCAAGTGTTAAATGCGATTGCGCAATTCTGGTTTCTCATCCTTTTATCGGTTAAAGACCTTTTACTTTCACGAAATACAAGCAACTATCCAAAATTTGATGTTAGAGTATCGCTCACCTGACATTTAGGATAATTTATTTTGTTTCGGGAAACTGAAGGGTCGTGAATCGACAAAAGAATCATTTTGTTTCAAGTGTTTTCCTGTTACAGGTTTTTTTTCTGTTTCAGGTTTTTTCTGCTGCAGGTTTTATCTGTTTCAGGTTTTTTTCGGTTTCGGGGTTTATTCTGTTTCAGGTTTTTTATATGTTTCAGGTTTTTTTTCTGTTTCAGATTTTTCTATTTTCAGAGTTGGAGTGGATTTTTATACCGACTTGTAAAAACTAGGTTAAGGTGAGGTGTAGTGTGGCGACACGGTGAATCCCCTAATAATATAAACGTGCATGCTCAGTTTTATTCTCAACAGAATATTCCAGAACTCAACTTCTTGCTGGAGTTGGGGTGGGGAGGCGCTCACAGGCAGGGTTGGTAACATATAATACTCCACGTATTATACGTGGTTTTCTACGCGTATATTACCACGTGTATTACCTCTCTATTTTTCTACGTGATTTGGCGTATGTTACGTCCGAATGGAAAATTTCAGTGCGCATGCTTCAGTATCGAAAAATAACTCAGATAACCTATTTTCCTTGTCGTGAGTCGTGGTCACCGTGTTCGCTTTTTTAACTTTTCATTGCAGTAAATTGTGAAAAAATGTATCCAGGGGGTAGGCCTAAAGGAAAAATGTGGGACCACCCTGGCGAAAGTATCGGATAGGTTTTCCTTCCGAACCCATCCGAATCATTCAGGAATATGTATCTGAACCCATCCGAGTCAATTCGAACCAATCCGAAAAAGTTCTACATTTCATTTGACCCTAATCATTTAAAAATTAATCCGACTCAATCAGGTTCAATCCGAACTCCAAAACGAACCAATCCGAACAAATCCGAACCAAATTTTCAATCCAAATGAATCTGAATCAATCCAAATTCAGATTGTCATACACTGAATTTTCAATCCGATTGAATCCGAGTTCGGATTCGATTGGATTCATTCAGATGGAAAATCTTTTTAGGTAAATCCAAGTTCGGATTCATTCGGATTGAAAACTTGTTTCGGATTTATTCGGATTGGAGGTTCGGATTGAACCGGATTGAGTCGGATTAATTTTTGACCGATTTGGATCCAACAAAATGTAAACAAATTTCGGATTGGTTCGAATGAACTCGGATTGATTCGGATACAGATTCCGGAATGATTTGGATTGGTTCGGAATGAATTTCTAACCGATGCTTTCGCCAGGGCAAATATACTTCAAACTCATAAATCTGATCACAGAAAAGACACTTTGCGAAAGTTTTCTGTCTTTCTTTCGTCCACTCAAAAAATATATCCGTCCATGGATTTACATTATGTATTTACATTATGTATTCTAAAAGTGAGGTTATGTACTTGTCGACACTGATGACGCTGATTTTACAAATCGGCAATCTTGAAAACGTAACTTACAAGATTTTTCTACTGTTTTCGACGTATATTACGTCAAAAACGTATTATACGTAGAAAGTACGCGAGTTACGCGTAACTGACCAACCCTCCGCACAGATAAAATATTACGAATCCGCAGCTTGATCTACAGCTTCATGGTTACAGTGGGCGTGGGCGGGTGAATTCCCTAATAATATTAACTCGCATGCGCAGTTTGAATCTCAACAGACTATTCTAGATGGAGGTGGGGTGGGGTGTAGTGATGTGAGGGGGCCCATAGATAAAGTATTACTAGTACTGTGAGGGGGTTCCCACTGATGAAAGATTACGCATGCGCAATTTGATTTACAGGTTTTGGGTCAGAGCGAAGGTGGGGTGCGGTGACAATGAGACAGGTATCCCTTATTAAAATGTTGCGCATGCGCAGAATGTGGATTTCTGGCTATAAAAGCGCGTCTCCGGCGCGATTCCTTCGTTCAGCAACCAGATGACCCGGCTGATTGTAATAAGCAGCAGAGATCGGCGTCAAAAGTGTCTGGAGAGCAGAAGAAGCAGCAGCAGCGACAAGCTTCAAAAATATGTGAAAAGCGCAAGACCAGTAAGCAGCATCAGCAGAGGCCAGCAAAGCAGAGTCGAACCATCTCCCTGGATGAATGTAAGTTACTCATTTCCAGAAAAGAAGAAGCAGTAGCTATACTCCTATATTTACCAGATCGCGACTCCAAGAATGAATACATTCACCGCATGGTAAGAAAACGCAATGCCAATATACCTTAAAATTTTTACTGAAGGATCTTTTCTGGACATGCGAGAAGCAGAGATGCCGTCACATCATTAATCAAATCATCAGTCTGAGCGCCATTTTCCAACAACATTTGAGAAGCGGTGGTCCCATATATGCAGCAACTGACGAAGAAGACGATATCACCAACCGACTTCACTGGATCGATTCCGAGAAAGCATTCCAATGTCGAGTAGGATCTAATTTATTAACAAACCTTGTACATATAGATATAAGTAATTTTTAAATGAATCTTCTGTATTGTTCCGAGAACGAATGCTATATGTATTAAATAAGAATGGGCCTGGCAACATTTACGGCGTGCTATTAGCTAAATATAGACATGTAACGAAAGATGATCAGTCTGTACACGTGAAAACATTCCTGGCCGACACAAATGACATATTCCCGACGACATTGTTAGACGATTGGTTCAATGAATATATGAAACAACCAATTCTGCAAAAAGTCCAATTCAGAGAAAGCAAGCTTGTAGAAATGTAAAGAATAATAATGATAATCATTGTTTTAAATGAGCTGTTCTATCAGCATTATATCCAGCTAAAAAACAAGTTGAGCGTATTTCTAATTATAATCTGCATGAAGATACGTTATATTTTACTGGTATAGACTTTCCTGTAACTTTAAAGAATATCCCAAAATTTAAGCGTCAAAATGATATTTCCATCAATGTATACGGTCTTGTACGAAGGAACGACATATTAATCCCTTAAACGTACAAGAAGATTGCATCGGTGAGATCATTAGTGATAATGTGTTTGAAATTGATGATAAAGACATCGATACCTCAAACGCCTCGATTATGAGTTTTCCGCAGTCCCGCGCGAGATTCGTAACACCGCACTTAAAACACTTTCCGGCTTTCAATTTATTTGTGCAGTTTCGTTTCTAATGTCTCGTTTCCTTGCACGCGAAACGCGTAACTTCTCCATCCGCGCCACCTTTCGAATTCCCGCCAACTTTCCCGGATTCGTTTCTTCCACTTGCATTTCCACTCCAGTTTCCCTTCGCGTTTTCCCGAATGTGGGTAGCACCTTCCTCTAAATGTGGCAGCAGCTCGTATGGTTCCTTGTACCTGTCTAAGGGACCGTGGAAATCACGAAAACGCGTACTATTTAGTCCATGGACTAACCAATGGATGCGCTCTTCACTGCACAAATCGGCTTCGTTGCACCTGGACAGCTTTTCCTAGAAATATTACTTCATGTCCTATGATGGTTTCTTCTTGTAATTTTGAGCCGCCAAACGCAAACTCAAGACGCTCTTCTTTCAGGGAAAGTTTTTCTTTAAAAGTTTCATCCTGCCTTACCAATCACGTCGATCGTCGTGTCTCAGGCTGTCTCTCCAGCGACGCGCTAAGCCGACCAACTTTGCCAGGCCATAATGCCTGCTCGCCAGGTCATCCCAGTTTTATCTTTCACCACATTCTTCGACTTTATCGATCCAGTCGACGATGCTGATATCCTTTTTCACTGGCTCAAACTCAACAATCTCGTTTGAGACATCTCGGAACCACCTCTCTACCTTGTCTTCCTGCTGCTGCTTGTACTCGTCTCCGCTGACCATGTTGCCGCACTCGTCACAAAACCCTTTGACGATTCGGCCCACGACCTGGTCCCACCAGTCGCAAAACAATACCGAAAGCACAATTCACGCAACACCAATAACAGGAACAACACTACACGCCTTCCTAGTATCGGGAAACGGACTTCAAAATCGCGACAGCGTACTTCGAAACCGAACCGACGCCAAACGTTTGTCTCGAATCCCACCGCTAAAATTGTAAGAATCTTAATATTGGGGATATTCCAATTAAGTTCACCAAAAACATAGAGTGAAGCTTCGGGTGCATCTCGCCCTCTTGGACCCTCATGTACCGAGGTTTCCTTCTCTCTCTCACACTTACTAATTGTCCTGCTCTACTCTAGTCTCTGAATCTATGAATGACCCTGAATCACCCATCCTTTACAATTACTGCTGCGCAAATAAATCTTAACACTAGAAGTACCGGGCGGGGTCAATTGACCCCTTTCGATTTTTGAAGTGGCAAATCTCCGCAGCGGTTGCTTGCAGCTAGATGGCGTTTTGTGAATTTTAATTATTTATAAATATGAGTATTTGACGATTTTTTCGGAGGTATTGGATGCGCTCTTTAAAAAAAAAATTGTCTTTTTATAGTCGGTTACCGACAGGGGTCACTTGACCCCTATAGCGTTTTGGCTGGTATTTCATTCCTTTGTTACACTTCTGCGCAGCAGGTCTGATTTATATTGCTTCTATAACGTGTTTGTGTGATATTTCTAATCCTCAAAAATACTACTGCTGTTCTATTTAACAGGAAATAGATGATATATTGCCTGCTGGAGTTTGCATTTATGGTCGGTTCTTCTTCTACTCTGCTTCAAAACATTTTCGAACTATCAGTTCTACTACCGGTGTATAACGTTCTACGTTTATAGTAAAGCGCTAGGAATAACCACATTTCGACTGTCCCGAAGAATAAGTCACTAACCAATTTTTCCGAAAACAGATCGAATCAACTGTATTATGCTTCGCTAGCGTGTCGTATCTCCATTTAAAAATACATTGAGATACGACACTCTAGCGAAGTAAAATATAGTTGATACACTCTGTATACGAAAAAATTGGTTAGTGACTTATTTTTCGGGACAGTCGATTTGCAGTAAGTTGAAATTTACGGCGTATACTCGGATCGGGGAGTACAGCGGCACCAAATGATTTAGCCTGCTGTTGCAGTAGCAGCAGAAGCGAGGTCGGTAGGACTACGCTGGGGTAGGCATTTTTACTTCTTTGTTCTACTTTTTCAGAACTCACTACTCTTCTTCACTTATATTAACGATGTAGTATGAATATAGCATACATCTGTCATTAACTTTTGACGGTAGAAACTGTTTAAAATCATTATTTCACACCCAACGCAGGCAGGGGTCAATTGACCCCTCGTGGTAACCAAAGGTGGCAGAAAATCTCGGTACTTCTAGTGTTAAGAGATTTCTATATTTTGAAATTGCCACAATAAGTTAATTAAATTTTACGTAAATTCAATTTATTACAAATAGTAGCGTGTAAATACATAAAGTATTATCATATTTAAAAATTATTTTATTCTTCGTAGGAGTAGATTCATAGCATTGTGAAACAACGTCATACCCCGTCACATTATTTTTTTAGTGAGTATCCAATATCCAAATTACCCATCTTACCTGCTGCATTTTCAATCAGTAAGTTCAAAACCTCCAAAGGATGCAGTGTTGCAGTACGTGCGCTTAGTATTAGCGAAAAATGAAAAATTTGGATTTGTTGAATTTGGTATTCTTTGAAAAAATTATAATAATCTTAAAATTAGTACAGCAGCGTTAGTGACCCACAAGCAAAGAAATGCTTCAACTATTTTTATATCAACATAAAACTTTAAAAACATCTG
>CAKNWT010303839.1:0-12100 GCA_932066315.1 Andricus coriarius | reverse complement strand
TCAAAAGTCTCGGCCAAAGTATAAATGTCCTCGAAGTTTGCTAAGCGTATTTTCTGAGATCGTATTGCTCGGGTAACTCGAGAGCCCCATAAGCAGCCATCAGAACAAGGGGTGTGCAAAAAGCTTTCAGCCTTCAAAAATCGTAAATCCAAATCAAACTTAAACATTTCAGTTTAAAGAAGGTTCAAGACGAATTTTGAGGTTAACTAGTGAAATCTTGATTTCTGTGAACTTCCAATCCAAATTTATTTTCGCAGAATTTTTTAGATGCATTATCTAGGTTCTAGGATCTAGGGAACCATGTGTGAAGGGATTCTCGAAATAAAAATTTGTTCAATCTTCAGCCTCTTTCAGAACTTTCTGTAATTTTTACGATTTTTTTCGAAATAATATACGAAAAGAACCATGCAAACATAGTCATTTTGCGATACCAACCAAATATCATTTACATATAATTAATTATACTGTTTTCAAAAACACTTTCTTCTTTTAAGAAATTTTGAATTTTTTAGAACCTGTATGGCCCGCTTTCCATATTTTTATGAAAATTTTATACAAAGCCTGGTTTTTGAATATTTTGTTTAATGTTGGACTTACAGAAAAGTTTTAGAGAAAAGTCCTATATTTCGATATCTGGCACTTCCTACATTCAAGACATTTCTCTTCACGTCTAACTATTCTCAGCAAACCTGTAAAAACCTGTAAGCTTTAATTTTCCCTATTTTTCTGGAAAGTAATTGCTGGAATTTAAAAATTAGGAGCGGTGCAATTTAAGTACATATTTAAAAGAAATAATTACCCTTACGGAATCCGATACGGACTCATTAAAACGCAGGTTGTCAGTCAATTCGCGACGAGTGTACTTTTCAATAATGATGATAATAAAATAATAAAAGCACTCTTGAAAAGGTAAGAAATATTATTATCTCTTTAAAATAAGAGAGGCTGTTGTTGACTTTTAACCGCCTTTTCATGTAAAATACACGACGTATTTTGCTCGAGGTCGCTTGGACGATTCCTATCATTCCTGTGCAATTTTATTTTATTCTCAAAAGCCATCACGTGCATTCGGCATTTATACAAGCATTGAAACAGAGGGGAATTAACTCACGAAATTAAGGCTGAGTCTCGCGTGAGTGGTCTCTATAAAACGTTCATTTCGAATGCAACGAGAAGAGGTTGAAGGGAGACACGCAGAAATGTTTCTTTCCTTCTTACTGGTCGTCCGGCTAGGTCGGTGGGCTCGTTAATTAAGGATTAGCCGGTTAATTAGCATCAACGTTTTCATCCTTTGCTCTGTCCCTTACCCGGCTTACTCCTTTCTCTTTTTCTTTCTCTTTCTGTTTCTAGCACCCTCCTCACTGCACTCTGCCCCTTCTAAATAAACTCGCTATGTAGCCTGCAGTCTACACTCTTTTGCGGCAACAGGTTGATCTCGTCCTTCCAAAGGCAATTTATGTTTCCGTGGTTGCACCCCCTTTCGTGCTAACGAACCGAGAGACCGTTTAATTTCTTGTTCTGCGTTTGCGCCGGTTTTGCTCCGCACGAGGATCCATTTGCCCGCTAATGTGTTTACCGCAGAGAAATTTTGATTGAACAGGGGTCATGCGTGGAATCGCAAACACAAAATAAAAATCTTTAACAGATGTGAATGTAAAAAGAGGGATATCGATGGTTAGGAAACTCCAAATTGCATTAAAAAGCAACGAGATGCGTTATCGGGGTGGCCACTCAGAACTAAACCAAATTTCCGGGTCATTACCCTGTTTTCAAACGTTTTCCCGCTTATTTTAATTTTTCTGAAGCTTCGTTACTAAATTAAAATTAATTTTTTAGCATTAAAATTGCAAACTTTAATTAGACAATCTACAAATGGAAAACCTTTTAAATTGTACAATTCCAAAGTAAAAGCTATCAAAACTTTTAAAAAATTGACTTCAAGGTCTTAAAACTGAAAATTGTTTAACTACTAAGACTTTCCATTTGAAATTATGTAAGTTTGGGCGATTAAGAGTGTCTTATTTACAAATGTTCAATCGAAAATAATTATAGATAGAAAATTGTATACGTTCTTCTATTATTCCAAATGAAGTTCCAAAATCTTAGAGTCTGTCTAATTTTTACTATTATTTTCCATCAATATTCGCAATGGCGATTTGCCGCCAAGCACAAAAAAAAGCTACCAAGAATCCTTATTTGGAATAATCATGCATTTCGGACCTTTTTTGGATTTTCAGCGCCATTCTCAATCGATCTCCAGTTAACTTATCAGCTGACTGACTAAAATCATTAAAAAATCAGTTTGAGCGTGGTTCTATGATAATTTTTCAAAAACTGTGAGGTTAAAACAAACAAAAAACAATAAAGACAACCAATTTTTCACTTATACTCACGTCTACAGCCTAATCTACGCAACCAATTCACACTAAATTTGAGTCAGAAGTCTGTATCAATATATTCTCGATATATATTGCAACATCTTAAAAACTATTCAAGATATCAAAAATTCTTGAAATCCATATCGACAATATGTTGCTACAGTATTCTAATTAAAATTTCGTTTTAATCGGTTGGATATATTAGGCTGTACACATGAGCATAGGTGAAACGTTTAATTTTTTTACAAACATTCAACGCTATGATGCATTTTTTATCCTTGCATTTTGCCTAATATTGGAACTAGAAATCTATGGCAACATTTTCTCTATATTTTTATTTAAAAATTATACGATATCCTTATCAATTTAAAACTTTAGCTGATCATATTTTTTCTTAAAAAATGGATTTTTTCACCCGTGCTCACATCTATATCCTAATATGTTAAACCGATTGTCATCAAATTTTATCGAGGAGTCAGTAGCAACAGATATTCCAAATATTTTTTTTTATATCTGGAACAGATTTTAAGATAGTACGTATTTAGTATACAAAATGACAATTCAAAGATGATATAAATGGTACATTTTTTCGTAACTATTTAAGATATCGAAAATTCTTACAATATCTATCAAGAATATGTTGCTACAGACTTCTGATTAAAGTTTGATACAACAGTTAAGTTCGGTGAAGCTAACCACTACTATCCGTCCAAAAAGTTTAGGCACCTCGATTTTTGTTAAGATTTTCATGATAATATCAGCCAAAAAAAAAATCATAAAAATATGAGACAGCATGCATGTTACAGGTCAAGGTTTTGCCAATACTGATACCAAGTTTCAGAATTTTCAGATGATTAGCCATTATTTCCGGGTGAGTGAAAGGTGAAAAAGCATAATAATCCTATGATCATTTCAGAATACTCAAGTTTGAATGGCTGTAAGTCACTGAAAAAAAATTATGAAAAATCTGCCAAAAATATATGGGTTTCGTTGATCCTTTCTGTGCCCAGTGGTGTTATTTAGAGTCAGAAATAATTATTCGTTAATAAGTTATTGACAAAAGAGTGGGGAGGTGTTCACTCCGGAACTAAGGAACGTACAGAGATGATTCTTGAAGCAAATTACACATTTTTGGCTTCTGACAATATTGTGCGTATCATCAATGAGCAAAAAGTTGCACCTCAATGTTTAAAAAATTATTTTCTTTTCGGAAAAATACAAAAGGCTTAACGATAATCGAGGCTACCGCACACTCAGTGTGGGACCTTTCAGGCACTACTACTACACGTGCAACACGACCTTCTCTCACCCTCACACAGTTACACAGCCTCTAAGAACTGATGCAAAAAAAAGGGATACGGTTGCCTGGATTATCATAAAGTCTTTTGTATTTTTCCAAGAAGAAAACAATTTTTTAAACATTGAAGTGCAACTTTTTGCTCATTGATAACACGCACAACATTATCAGTAGCCAAAAATGTGTAATTTGCTTCAAGAATCATCTCTGTACGTTCCTTAGTTCCGGAGTAAACACCTCCCCACTCTTTTGCCAATAACTTATTAACTAATAATTATTTCTGACTCTAAATAACACCACTGGGCACAGAACGGATCAATGAAACCCATATATTTTTGGCAGATTTTTCATTTTTTTTTTTCAGTGACTTACAGCCATTCAAACTTGAGTATTCTGAAATGATCATAGGATTATTATGCTTTTTCACCTTTCACTCACCCGGAAATAATGGCTAATCATCTGAAAATTCTGAAACTTGGTATCAGTATTGGCAAAACCTTCACCTGTAACATGCATGTTGTCTCATAACAAAACCATCACCTGTAACTTGCATGTTGTCTCATATTCCGCACAAAAATCGAGGTGCCTAAACTTTTTGGACGGATAGTAGGGTGGGTCGAAAATAAATACTTTTGGAATTCGAAATCGCTACAACGCGGAAAATTAGCGTATTGGGGTCCTAAAAAAGTATAATTAATTTGGAATCGATCGACATGCAGCTTGGTTACCCGCGCTCGAAAAAAAAGTTCAAAAAATTTCGTGTTCGCAGAGTTTTTAAAAATATTGAGTTTCAACTTTTTTACATACCTGTGGGACAAAAAAGTCTTCTCAATTTTTTTCGTATTTTAATCTATCTCGTCTCCCAGGAATCGAAGTTGGCAATACAGCGAATTTTTAAAATTTTCATTTTGATATTTTATGAACTCATCTTTATAAGTTGTACATTTTTTTCTAATGTATTTCTAGGCTTAAAAATTCTACACTTAGAAAAATGTTTCAATTACAAGCTATAAAAATAAGTTAAAAAAATACCAAAATCAAAATTTTTAAAATTCGCTGTTTTGCCAATTTCGATTCCTGGGTCTTGTGGATTTTTTTCTAGTGTTTTTCTATGTTTGAAAAACCCACACATGCTCACAAAAATGTTCAAACTATAAGTGATGAAGATAAGTTCATAGAAAACCCAAATCAAAATTTGAAAAATTCGCTGTATAGCCAATTACGATTCCTGGGTCTTGGGGATATTTTTTCTAATGCATTTTCGTCACTAAAAAGTTTTCGTGTGCGTCAAATAATTCTCCAAACGTGTTAAAAAAAATTTCTGAAAACGATGGTAAATTGAATAAGAATTATCTCTCAGAAAATGATAGATAAAAATCCGAAAAAAATTGAGAAGACTTTTTTGACCTCCAGGTATGCAAGAAAAAATTGAAACTCAACAAAATTTAAAATCTCTGCAAACAAGAAATTTTTAAAACCTTTTTATCGAGCGCGGGTAACCAAGCTGCATGTCGACCGATTCCAAATTAATTATACTTTTTCAGGACCCCGATACGATACTTTTCCGCATTGTAGCGATTTCGAATTCTGAAAGTATTTATTTTCGACCCACCCTACTAACCACCCTACGAGCCACCCAGTCCCTTTTGAATTGAAATTGAAGAATTTAATCTAAATGGAATTGAAAATTTTTACTTAAATTGTAAATTGTAAATTGATAATGGTAATTAAATTTAATTAAAGAACAAATCCATTACATTTATTTAATTGAATTTGTCTTACTTTAAAATAATATACAAGAAAGCATGAAATCCCAACAAAAACATCTGCAATGCAAAAAATCTGACACATACAACTACATTAATTTGTGAAATCTAGGTTGACCAAGTAATTAGGAAAAAAATATTCATAATAAAATATATTAAGAAACTTTTTTGCATAAAGTACCCTACAGAAAATTTTTTTAAATAAATTTTAAATAGCCATTTTAGACATTATAAAAATTGGCAGGAATAAATGTATAAGAAAAACTACTTTAAAAATTCTTGGATATGGGAGATTGATGGTATAATATAATCTGGTCAAGCTTTAAAATGTCAAACATGGTTTTATCAAATTAATTTTAAAAATTTCGACAGGGTACTTTATAAAAAAAGTTTCTTAATTTATTTTATTATGAATATCTTTTTCGAAATTACTTGACCACCTTATATCTCACAAGTTAATGTAGTTTCATTCGGCAGATTTTTTTCATCGCAGATGTTTTCGGTGGGATTTGAAATTTTTGAATTGATGACTAAGAAGACAAACCAATTTTGGAACAGAAGCAATTTTCAAAGATATAAGCAACGAAAAATGTAACAAATATTAATGGTTTCAATTTCAATTTGAAATAAATTTGTTGAATCTAAAAGACCTCAGATGAAAAGTTTTGAACCTTGAGCATTGAAAATTTATAATATTCCATTTCCAACTTATATATCATGTTTTGACCTAAAGTTATTAATTTTTAAATAAGAAATTAGTCTTATTCAAATGTTTTACTAAATATTTCAAATTCAAAGTATCAATACATTAAAATTGCAAGTGTTTACGTCGGCTAATTTCAAATAAAAATCATTCAAGAACCCCTGCTTCATCTACTGGTTCATCATACATCAATATTTTTATACTGGGTGTTTTTTTTAAACTTGAGACGTTGAAAAATCTCAAAAAATACGCATCCTACAGAAAAAAATATATGTAATAAAAACTTTTTTTTTCGAGGGGGAAAAGCGACGTTGAAAAAATGTACCCCCCCCCCCCCCAGTAAGCAAAAATTGTTTTTCGCAAATCGAAAACAGTTTTCCGAATAAAACTGACGTATTTCATAAAGGAAAATCTGAATCTGTGATAAAAAATTGGGGTTCCATTTGAAATTACAAAGTTACCCCCTCCCCCCGGGGGGGGGGGGGGGATTGTTCAAAGTCGCCTCACCCCCTCGAAAATAAAAAGTTTTTATCACGGTTATTTTTTCATAGGATACGTATTTTTTTAGATATTTCGATGCTTCAAGTTAAAAAAAACACCCAGTATATATTCATTCGTTCTTACAGATAGCACTTACAATTATAGCAGATGAAACCCACATTTTGAGACCTGCTAATATTCTCGACCGAAAGATCTAACAGGACTCTATAACCAATTGAAATATTGCGCCTCCCCCCCCCCCTTCAAAGAAAAAATAATAATCACTACCGTGCTAACATGGCTCTCTCACCTAGTTCATATCTTGCATACCTCTAAAATCTTCGCGGGTCACAAACTGTAAAAATTATCTAGTTTATATCCTGTTCCTCTTAGCACCCTTAAGATAAAATCGTTCTCCTGAGTGCTGGACTCCCGCTTTTAACTCTTTCTTCAAATATTACACGATCATAAAAATTTTCGAGCATATTTCATAAGTCAACATGTATCATATATTCACATATGATCAATTTTTTGGTAAAAGAAGTAGGAGACCGTCCAATAGAGTGTCGCTAATGGACATTAATTTTCATGCAAGTGCTAATTGAGAGAGGTACTCACTTTCTGCCGCTATCCAGAAACCTGTCGAACTCCACGGACATCTTGCAGCACAAGGCCCTCCTGTTGTGTGACGACGAGCACTTGGTGTTGATCATATGGCCGTCTGAAATCAGGTGAGCCCCAATTAATTAAGAGGTTAATAAACATTGAGTCGCTCGGGGACAGTACATATGTGTTGCCCTAATTAATTCGTGCCTCGTACCTGTGGGAGTATTACGATCTAAACTCGCGCCACCTTGCGAGAATGAGGACCTCCTGCTTCCAGGAGTGCAGAAACGAGGGACATTATGCGAGTTGGGTGCGAATGGTAATGAGAACAGTTTGCCATCAAGTTGGAGGAGAAGAGGAGGTGGAACAAAAAAGAGCAAAATTGAATTATAAAAAGAAAAGAGAGACAAATTAGTTGAAGAAGTGCTAAAGAAGGTGGAGGAAAGTGAGCTGAAGGAAAAGGTCTGGAACAAACCGGTGCGCAGAGCGCGTGTGAGGTCAAATGTCGGACGAAGCCCGAGGGCTCGCGTGCGCTTCCCCCTTCCTCTTTGAACAACTAACCCGTCTATCTTTCTTCTACCCTTATCCCATAATCCAAAACTTTTTTCCATTCTTTGATAATTTACACCACAGCGCCTCTTACCGATTCTCCGTATTTTTGTTATATCATTTTTCCGCTGATTTTATACCCCAATCTTTGTTCTTTTGGCTTTGTCTGCAATACTTGATGCCTGTAATTTTAGCGATCTTGCTCTTTGCAAACTAGTTTCTTTTACTCGATATTCGGGAATGAGTTTAATGATCCAGGAGTTGGATGTACCTGTGTAAACATGTAGAGTGTTCGTTCCCATATAGTTTATTTATATATTTTTTCTTAGTCAATTTCCTGAGTGTATGCCGAGGGTATGTGGCTTACGTCATTCGAGTATGAGGCGTTTCTGAAGTAATGCATTATTGTTTGTTTCAAATGTTACCAATAATCGAAGAAGAATACTTCAATTTTAAACGAAGTTTGGAATTGTTTTCCTTTTAACGATTCAATTAAGGTTGGATTTATTATTTTTAAAGCTTCCCATTAGAAATCATATCATTCTTAACGTTTTTAAAATAATTAAACTTTGAGGCTTTACAATATTTCAAATTCTTCAATTTTTACTAGTGAAATTGACAGTGACTGCTTTGTACAGATATCTCATTTTTCAATAATAATATCTATCCAATCACTTTGAATGTCATTTGATACTACATGATATGGTACCTCTCAACATTTTTTTTTCACCTTTAAAATGTCTATTATTTCAATTGAAAATTGTAGATCTGAATGCGCAATTCTAAAATAGTTTAATTTTTGAGACCTTGAAACTAATTTTGTTGAGCTTAAAAGTTTAAATTCGCAAATATTTATGTTGACGTATCTTAATTTTTAAATTTTCAATCAGGAGCGTTACTAGTTTTTTAATGTTCAGTTAGTTAATGTTAGTTTTGTTACTCATATAAAACTAATTTAAAATTTGCAGTTATCATTGCATTTTTAGCAATATTACATTTTTACGAGCTTTGAACTTAATCAGTTTTCGAGGTTTCCAGTTTTTAAATATTGGAAATCCTATCAAAATACCTTTAATCTTATGAAATTTCTTTTTATATCCCTTTAAATATTATAAAATCACTTCAAATCTTTGCAAAATGTTGAAATCAAATTAAATCCCTTAAAAACCACGTGAAATTTCCTGAAATCTGATATTTCCTTAAATCCTGCTAAATATACAGAAATAAATTAGGAGCTTTTAAAATCCCTTAAAATCATTAAACGACTGTCCCGAAGAATAAGTCACTAACAAAGTTTTCCGTATACAGACTGTATCAACTATATTTTACTTCGGTAGTGTCGTATCTCTATGTACTTTTAAATGGAGATACGACACTCTAGCGAAGCATAATACAGTTGATACGCTCTGTTTTCGGAAAAATTAGTTAGTGACTTATTCTTCGGGACAGTCGTAAAATTCTTGGCAATATTATTAAATCCGTTAAAATCCTTTAAAAATCCCTTTTTATTATGCCATTAAGCTATTTCCTTTTCGGAATAAGCGTGACTAACACGGCGAAGAAGGGAGTAATGTGGGGGAGAGGGTATAGATTTGTAATGTTTTAAAATATCATAAAACCTTACAGGTCTTACAAAATTCTTTTGTCTTAAAATCATTAAAATCCTTGGAAATTCGTTCGAATGTTTTAGATCTCTTGAAAATTCCTTGGAATCCTTAGAAATGCCCTAAGGTATTTCAAAACCTTTGAAATCTCTTAAAATTCTTGAAATCACTCAAATCTTGTAAACAGATTTTTTTAAATCCGTAAAAATATATGATAAAGTTCACTGAATTCCGTGAAATTACATGAAATCTGATGATATACTTAAGACCTATAAAATCCGTTGAGATCCTGGGAAACATATTAAAATACCTTATTGAGAGCCTTTACACCCCCTTAGAAAACCTGAAATCCTCTACAAACTTATAAATTCCTTTCAAAATCCTTTAAAATCTTACGAAATCCCCTAATTTTCTGAAATTCTTTACACTTTTTAGAAATGTTATGAAATGTTTAGAATTTCTTTCTTTCTATTAAAATCAGTTCAAAATCACTTCACATCATTCCATAAGAATAATATGAAATCTTAAAGATTCTCTGAAATCCCTGGAAATCATTAAATATACCCTAAAACCTTTTAAATTCTATGAAATCTTTCAAAATAATTATCAAATTTAGGAAATTCTTTGCACTCCCATAAATTTAGCTAAGCCCTTGAAATCTTGGAAATAACATTAAATCCCTTAATTAATTCTTGTACAATCCCTTGGACTGCCGTAAAATCTTTAAAAACTTTTAAAATTCCTTAAAACGTTTAAAAGCTTTGAAGATTTCTTAAAACAATTAAATTCCTTAGAAATTCTACGAATTCCCCTGAAAGCTGTTGTAATCCTTTCAAATCTCTGGAAATCTTTTAAATCGGTTGAACTCTTTCAATAAAATTGGGACGACTTTTAGCGCCGGTCATTTTTTTAACCTGAAGATATTTAAATAAAAGAATCTGGGCTTTTTTAAGATAAGAAAAAAGAACCCTGATTTCGAAAAAAGTCTGATAAACTTATTTGATGAATTAATGAATTAAAAATTATTTTATGTTAGTTGCAAATACTTGTTATTTAGAAGAGAATTTAAGAGATCACTCTGAAACATTTATATTGGGAATTATAGTCATAAAAAGAAAATTTTTGCGTGCATGGCGCCGCGCCACTCATGATTGAGGGAATAAAATAATATTAACTGTGTCAAAAGACGTATAAAGAAATTAGTCAATGAAATTAGTCATAGCTCTCTATGTGTACAAAATTTTCCAAGGCCCCCTGGTCACTTACCTGGATCCACGCCTGCTCGAAATTCCAACAAACAAAGTCCCATGATATCGTACAATCTCACAAATACCAGGAAGTCTCTTAAAATTTCAAGTCACACAAGAAATTAAATCTTCTCGATAAAAATAGAATAAGTAATGAAATGAGAGAACATAATCCGATAAGAAGATATTCTATATTCCGTTTTACTGTGGCGGATACATCGTCTCAGTGTTTCTCACTCCTCCACTCTGTCACCTGTCGCCGCCTGAGGATCTATTCGTCCATGACCGATAAAATCAATGAAGAGATCCTTCGATATCAGAGCCTTCTCCTCTCAAGAGGATAATATCTCGATCCCGTGTATTTAATTATTCACGTCACAGCGTTAACTGGATGCTGAAGTCAGTGGATGTCCAGGTCGTTCGGAGGGTCTCATATTGAAGTAAGGTCGGACCCTAATTACAGAGGGAGACGTTCTTATTTACGAGGAGCTTATATAACACAACCCGAACATCCTCGCTTCTCCACTTTATCGTCCGAGGTTTCAGTTTAAGGGATTCAGGATATCTCTTTCCACGTTAAATAACCTTCAGTCCCCCCCCCCCCCCCATCCATTTCAGAATTCTTACTAAGTTTAGTTTCAATAATGCATTAGCACTTTCAACTTGAAGAAAATATATAGATATAGATAAAAAAGAAAGAAAATGTATTTGTTAAAATAATGTTCATAATTGCAACTTTTCAAAAAAAATATATGAAGGGTTTCGGAGCATAAGAGCCAAATTTCGGAAATGCATTTTATTGGCTGAAAATAATTGTTTGGAACCTACTAATTCATGTCTACTAATTCATGTCTCTGTAAAAGATTATGGTCCAGTTCGATTTATAAGTGTGTGCAAATCCATGCTGGTTTTTTTTAGTGTATACTTTTTTTGCCTGTTCTTTTCACGATTTAATGAAGCTGAGTAATAGCTTAAAGCACTTTCTTGGTTTCTTTCAAAATAAAAAAGTAATGCACCTTTTTTTGTGTAAATATTTTTCTTTTTGGGGAGACGCTGCGCCATTCACAAGGGTTTTTCTCGGAAGTGGTTGCTTTTTTCAGGACGTTCCTTTTATGGTTCGATAGAATAGACTCAAGTTATAGCTCGAAAGTAATGTTTTTTTTTTGTTTTTTTTTTAAAGAAAGAGAAAAAAGTTATGCGGCTTTTTCTGTCTCAGGTCCGGCGTTTTTTTCAAACGCGCCGTTCTTTGATTCTTCAAATGATTTTCCAAAAGAATAATTAAGTTACAGTAGAACTAGCTAAACGTTAGCTTCTTCAAATAATTTATTTCAGTATAGCTCAAGTTCATATTGACGGTTCAATCAGAAGAGCCGCAAACAAGGTTCCAAAAATCTTTACCATGGAGCCCTAGAAGCTGCTGATTTACTTACGTTGAAACTGTTGAGAGGCGTAAGTAAACTTTCAGAGTGA